>CALYCA010000467.1:0-15000 GCA_944452715.1 Ophion slaviceki | reverse complement strand
GTACATTTTTTTACACCGCAGGCTATCAAAGTCGGATGTTCGAATTGGTTTGCATGGAAATTCTGAAGGGGCGCTTTGTCTGTAAGTTTTGTATTTTTACTAAGGGGTCGTCCATTAATCACGTGAGGCTCAAATAAGGGGGGGGGTTGGATTACATCACGATTGATCACGCTGGGGGGGGGGGGGGGGTTGTGACATATCACGTGTATTTTTTTTTGTAAGTGTGCGAACACTGCCATTTAAGTATGCCGACAATATATATATATATATTATTTCGTTTGTCATAATAAAATACCGCACTCTCTATCGCTTGTGTCAGACGTATCTTAACAAAAAAAATACACGTGATGTTGGGGGGGAGGGGGGGTTCAAAAAGTGGCCTAAAAAACCTCACGTGATTAATGGACGACCCCTGAAGGTCTTCAAAGATCGTTTATATTAACTAAACCAAGCAATAGAATCGTATATTGAAAACAAAATGCCGTTTTGTCTGGCTGTACCGACATTCGTACGTTTGTAACCCAAAGACTACCGAATCGAATTTTATGGAAAATGTTTAACGCTATAAATACAAACGCAATAAACAAGCATAAACATGAGCAAATAAATAAATAAACAAAGATTGAGAAGTGATGATGCGTATTTAAGAATGGAAGGGAGGAGCAAGATAGAGAGGGAAAGATTTTGGCGGGTGAGAATTTTACACACGTTCACGTCGTGCAGATACGACTTGGTCGGCAAAATAAAAAAAAAAATTAAAAATACAAGGGTAAGATTTTCTGTAGACATGATTTCAATGAGGCTGAAGTCGAGGACAGTCTAGTGTATATGTATATATATATATATACACACGCACACCTGGATATATGAAAGGTCTTTTTCCGTATGTTTGTTATAATACTATCCCGACTAGAAACTTTGCTACAGGACAGATTAGGGCCGTATCCGGCTTACCGCATTTCGTACCACGGCCCTTTACAGGCCGCCGTATCAGGGCTTGAACAGGCGTGAAACGCTTTTTGCATCCGGCCTTGATGTGGATGCCGGTTACGGACCTGATCACTATACCTTTGCGAGCTCTGATCCGGCTGCCGTATCTATGCTTGAATGACAAAAAAAACAATCCAAAAATTATGAATACAAAAATTCTGTTAGTATTTTTTGTTTCCATGTACCTTATTTATATTCCTACCTATATGCTAATTGAATTAAAACGTATTCTGCCTCGTTAAAGTTTTTACCTACCCTCGGGATTGAACCTATGCCTTCTTATTCTAGACCTGAGCGCGCTACCCATTTGGCCATCCTAACACTTGTGTAAACTTTCTTATTTTCTTTCCTATCTTCATCAGTCCAATTCTATTATAAAGTATGTTAATAATTGTATGTAATATGTTGAAGGTTGCATCATTGCAATGCAATAATAATTATGTTTTTACCGTTGATGTTGTTTTGCCCATTTAGGGCCTTTGCACACGGCGTATTTTCTACACGCAGACCACGCGATACAAACGCGATACACACTTGATCTATATGCGTTTTTCAGTCCAAACAGCGTGTGGATCATGTGTCTATCGCGTTTGTATCGCATCGTCTGCGCGTAGAAAATACGCCGCGTGCAAAGGCCCTTAGGCTGTGACAACAACACATTAAGAATAGTTTGAATTATGTACTATTAAATAATATTGCTTCAGTTCATTTGTATATAAACAATTAGTCCATGTTGATTACCTGCTCGCAGAGTGTAGATTATTCGAATTCACGAGGTTTATATCGCAGACGTCAATGAAACCTAACCTCAAAAGCTTGATTCGTCAACTACGGCTGCACTGATCCGGCCGACACAGATCAGGCGTGCCGTAACACAGCATCTATGGACGCCATATTACGGCGACATACAGGCTACCGTACTTCGGCCTGTTTAGGGTGCCCCCTCGCGCCCCTACTACGGTTCCACCGATCCGGTCCACCCACGGCACAGATCAGGCCTGCCGTAACCTGGCGTCCATCGACGCCATATAACGGCGGCAAACAGGTTACCGTACTTCGCCCTGTTCGGGGTGCCTTCTCGCGTCCGTACTGAGGGTCTGCTGATCCGGTCGACATCCGGCACAGAGCAGGCATACCGTAATACGGCATCCGTGGACGCCATATTATGGCGGCATACAGGCTACCGTATTTGGCCCTGTTCAGAGTGCCTACTCGCGCCCGGACTAAGTTTCCACTGGTTCGGGCGACTTCCGGCACTGATCAGACGTGCCGTACCACGGTATTACCGACCGTAGCTTGATAGCGGCCTGATCAGTCTTCAGGCTGCCGGATCAAAATTTCTTGTCGAGATGGTGTGAATCCTCAGGTTAACATTGTACGCAAAGATTCTCTCACTCTTTCTCTTTTTGTCTTTGTTGATCCCTCTCTGATTCATACTTTAGTATTGCGGATTCGTTTGTGTAGATACGTGAGAATACACGATCGTGGGCGGCCGTGGGTGGTGTTTAGGTGCGTCTCCGGTAATTACTCACGGACATTGCAGAGTAACTCTATCGCGCGCAATTGGTTGCATGCACGCACGCACGACGCGCACACACAGCGTGCGTTTTGTTGTTTGGTAGAAGGAGGTTCAGAATGTGTTGCATGAAGAGATAAATTGTCGTTGACTTGAAGATGTACATCTTGAGATTGGATTGTATTGATTGATTTGGTTACACCGGTATGCAATCTTGCATGTATATACATATTGTTTTATGTATGCATATATGAAATAAGGTATACGATTTGGTAGCGTCATTAAAATTGAATTCAGTCATTTTTAACTGCGAAAATTCCTGCAGATAATTCATTTTCGCAGGGATTTCGCAATTGGGAACCACAAGTACGAAATGGGTGACAAATTATTGCTGCGCGGCGTGAAGCTTCAATATAATACTTCTGAATTCTCAGCGAGTTTTTCATTAAATTCTATTTCACTTGCCGCTGTCGAGATCGTTTTGTTGATTTTTTCTTCTTTACATTACGCGGATACTTTTTGTTTTGCTTCTTCGTTCTATTTTTCCGAAGAAATTCTTCCGCGCAGTGCATGAAATTCTAGGAACGCGCACACGTTTTACCCCGAATCTTCTCCCGACGCCTGGATGGCACATTTTTATCCAATTATTTTACTCCAGTCCGTTAAGACAAGCACTCTGTACGAAAGAGAGAGCGAGAGAGTGAGAGAGAGAGAGAGAGAGAGAGAGAGAGAGAGAGAGGCGACGAGGGGAGACAGACGGGAGTTGAGCTCGCGCAGCCACCGTTCGCCATCCAATTAACTTCGTAATTACGCACCGGGGCGAGATTGTTCTCATTAGAATCCACGGGACCGGGACCAGGAGCGGGTGAGCAGGTGTGTGTGTGTGTGTGTGTGTGTGTGTGAGAGAGAGAGAGAGAGAGAGAGAGAGAGAGAGAGAGAGAGCAAGGGATGTGCTCCGGGTCGAGAGGGGAGTCAAAAGGACGTTTAATGCGCGACCCGTGTTCTTCCACCATGCCTAGACGAAACTATCCCTCGTTGGCAAAGCACGGCAATGTAAAGATGTTCGAACGCGAACATTCAATCCAACCTCTCTATCGCAGCGGCTACTACTGCTCCGCGTGAAATGTATGATAATTTGTTCGGTAGCGCACAAAACTCTCAGTGTTATGAGGTGGTGATAAACCGGAACGCACAATACCTGATCTTCCAAGTGATTTTTAAATTGAAGCACAGTACAAATTTCCGCGCACGCACTATTGATTTTCATCATACCCGTTGTTTAAGACGATTGATGCATGGAAAGACTATGGCACGTGTAAAAAAAAACAACGAGCGACGATATCTTTCTCACAATGCAAGCCGCGTCTCTTGTCAAATTGCCATAAGAAACGTCGCTCAAACGCGATTCTGAAGCTTGTCAATGACTTATTTTTTTTCGACTCGCTACGAAACGTCGCCTTTTCGCCATTTTGTGGACGCTTTTCACGAGTGTCTCGTAAACTCGCTCTCCCTGCCTTATTCGATTGCATGGAAATCCATCGCCAGTTTGGACAAAAAGCGTCTTGTTGGTCACTCTTTCTCACTGGACAGATAGTCGTTATTAACGCACGAGTACTCGCACGCTTCGTCGAGAAGAGAAGAATTGCGCGACGAAACGAAGCAGAACATCGGGAATGCAATTTTAATTTGTTCTAACCTGCACGCAACGTTTTTGTCATTTTCGTCAGTTTTGTAAAATTATAAACAATTCACCTAAAGCTACAGTGAACAAGTTTCGAAGCGGAAAATAATCGAATTATTATGCAAAAGTGATTCCGACGGTAACCCAATCACGGATAAAATCAATTCGAACCGGAAAAAATGAATTTAATACGGGCCAAAAATGAAGTTTTCTATTTTTATTTAATGAGGGAGTAAAAATCATAGTACTGAGTCAAGAGTCAAACTGCAATTCGATGGTGATACAAGATACGTGAATATGCATTCGCGCACCGAGTATCGAATTCCGGAATAATAAGAATGCGCCGGGTGTTAATGAGTATCGACGACAATCCTACGAATTTTTTTCATATTGTTACCCGTGAGAGCATTCTTCGCACGCGTCAAATATACGTGTCGTGTAACACGTGCATAATATATTGGACACCGGATTTACCAGTACATATATTAGGTATCGGACACATTTGGAAAGGACGGCAGGAAGGTGTGACTCAGGAATATATGAATACAATATGAGACTCAGAATGTCGAAATCTTGTGTCCGGCGATGTTCGATCGTTTCAGATGATTTTTTTTCGTCTTTTCTCCTATTAGAACCGACTATTCCCGTACGGACGTACGGGAATAGTCCTCCAGTGAGGAAAAAACGATTTTATCAAGTGGAAATAAGTTGAGGAAAAAAGATCGATACGATACAGGTACTTAAGGAGGTTCGGTGATTGGAGCGAGTCCAAGATAAAACCCCGATTTTTTTACAGCGTTGTAGAGACCTTCGTCCATGCGTATGCGGAATTCTCACAAGATTTACTGTACAGTTTCAGAGTTATTAATTGTTAACGTTGGTGAATTAGTCACACGTAGACGACAAAATGTGGCTGTCCTCTCATATATCGATTTTTTGTGCTACTCGGAGCCAAGACATACGTAAAAAAAACTGACGGTTGCGTTCGTTGAATCTTTATGATCAATAAGGCACCTTTAATTGTAAAGCTCACCGTAGAAATAAGCAATTAATTTAGAAATAAAGTCGCGAAAAACTGAATTATTCGGAGAGCGAGACTTCTCGCGACGTAACAGCAGCCACCTTGCTCGAGGTGTGGCAACGTCGGCTACCCGCGCAAATTTGATTCGTCTATCGGATATTCTCAACGCGAATTAAAAATATGATTGTGCGAAGCCGACATTTTTTAATGGATTATAGAGGGCCTTTCGTCGATATTTACTAAAAGTTCTTTTTTGTATAGCCAAAGCATCTCAATTTTCTGGCAACATGTATACAACGCATCTATAGTATATAAATTCAGCATGGCCGAACCGTCATATAAAATAAAGGTTCCTTTTTATATATGAAAATATTGTGAAAATTGGGAAAGGGAAAGATAACATAACAATCCATGAAATATGTTTTGACTTTAGACATTGGACTTTGAGGTTAACCTCAACGCGAGGTTTTTTATTTGCAATCGCAATATCATCTTTTCATTTTCCAATTCTTGTCCGACAGAATCTACCTTCGTCTCTAAACTGGACTTCAGGTACAATCCCGTTACTCGCTTGATAAACTTCAACAGTATTTTCATTTTCCATGTTTACCGGCTACAAAAAATAATAAGCCGCGCGCGTGGGACAGCCATCGAAAATGCGACAATGCTAAACGTCGACGATATGGCGTACTACTGAAGTCGAGTAGTAGATTATTACGTTTGTATCCGTATTATAAAAATAAAGGGTGGCTCGAAATTCAAAACTTAAAAAATATTTCTCGAAAAATAAGCCAACTACATATGTCTAAAACGTGGCGGTATTGCGGCGCAAAATAGACTCCAAGTTTACTAGCGTGGTCATCACCGTACCTCCTTAATGGCATACCTCGATCGTTTAAAATAAATTATTGTTATCGCCGTAATGGTTCGTCTCTTTTTCGAGTGCAGACCAGATGACCCTTCAAAAGAGGCTTTTAGATCGGTGCATATCTAGATGAATAATGCATTTTTGTACTCGATTCCCTGCTCGACGCGTATCTGCGAAAGAGATCCAGGCCACGAAGTGCACGTTTGTATGCCGAAATTCTGTATTATTGAATGTCGGAGTTCGAGATACACGAAAGGACGAATAGAATTTCGAAAAGCAAAAGTATAGTTGACATCGGCAAACTTATTCTGAATAGGTACGTTCTTGCGCTAATTTATACTATTGTCGTACTACTTTATTGTGCACACGATCATGAGAGCAGCAGCCCACATAGAAATTTTAATTAGGTACGATTCAGGACGCTTTTACGTAGTCCGATTGCCCTGGCAGGCCACTTATAAGCCAATCCGATAGCGCCCTTCTAGAAAGTGTAAGGTTCTGTCACATATGGGCCTTACCTGCCTTACGTGATCAGGCGTTTATGATGTGGCCTGATCAGGTCATTATAATGTTGCCTGATCAGATCCATGTAATACTGCCTTAGGTAGCCAGTCCACATACATTCTCGTGCATTGTTTGTATCGTATATGCACACTCTACAATATATGTATGTAAAGCCTAGAATGTATTCGTTAATATATACTTTATTGAATACAGGTATGAAAAAAGTCATAATTAGATTATTTAAAAATAGTGTACAGACAATTATAAATAATGACCCGTCTCTCCTCCCCCCCCCACTCTCTCCTTCTCTATCTATCTACCTATCGTACTTGCTCTGTACTCTTTTGATAAAGATGAAGAATATAAAGGGAGTAATGCAATATGGAGACTCTCCCGAGAAATATCGTTCACCGGAAGCAAAGTCCACACACGAGAGAGTCTTCTCTGCCGTATGAATTTTATATAGTTTAGAAAAATGAAGAGTTCGTGAAGAACTTGCCTGAATTATTACAGAGCTGCACCTTACATATAACTGGTGAATTTCTTCCGGTGACTGCTCGCGGATCGATGGAGATCTTTTGAATTATTCCTTGTTGGTATATATATATATATATATATATATATATTCTTGCAAATAGGACGATGAAAGCTTGCAGACTCGGAAGCAAAAGATGAGATGAGCATGAGTCCACTTGCGCAAGCGCATAATCGTCCCACTGAGTTGACAAAGTCATTAAAATATAGCAGATAGGATCCTAAAAACAACTGACATATTCAGGTTTGATTTACGCTCTCTGTGATAGTTCTTCTCTCTCTCTCTCTTCCTCTCTCTTTCTTCCTCTCTCGCTCTCTCAGTTTATTGCATCCCTCTGGCGGATCGAGTTGCCGATCAATCGATGACTTGCTCAATCGAACGCTCCATAAATTGACCCGCGCGCCACCCTGGTGGTACAATTCCACGTCTCAAAATGAACACACATGCTGACAATTGACGGGCTCGCTGGGCTTGAAAACCCTGACGATACTAGCGTGTACTGGTTTACGAGGATAATCACCGTGTCTCGATGACTTTGCTGTCCTCTCCGACGACTTCCTGCCGCGAAAGCTGCACGTTTCCCTTAATCCCTTCATGCCGTCTCCCTTGCTCTTGTCGTCGCGCATCTTCTCGCATGGGAATTTACAGCGTCGATATATGAAGAAAGCATATAGCCTGAATGTCGCTCTTCTGCACTCGACGTGTACGTAGGAAATTCCATCCGTGTGCGCTGGGGCTCGTATACGACCAGATGCACCAGTGTGTTCTGTCTCTTCATCTTTCTCTATGTCTCTCTCTCTCTCTCCGACCTCTCATACCGAGCCATCTCTTATCCTGCGGTTTTATAAGTAATTTGCCGGAGGTCCCATTACGCGATGGTTTTGTTCCTGCGATTACAGTCAATGTCTAATAACGACAATTATGTCATTTCAATGGAATTCGACCGCCTACGGCGGCCTGCCGTCTCCGTGGGGGAAACGATATATATATATATATATATATATATATATATATATATATGGATAGATAGATGTGTCTCGTGAAACAACCTCGGGTTTTCTCTGTATTGGGAGGTGGACGATGTTCTGTACTCACACTGGGTAACGTTCCATCATGACCAAGGTTATTGGGCTTTGGTATATGACTGCTTTAGTTTAAATAGCTCTTTATTATATACATTTGCAATAACCGAACAGACCAACCAGGTTTAATTAATTATGGCTCCGATACAATGTGGCTTCGTGGTGCGATGAATCTTTGACATCTCTATTTTGTCGATATCATCATGCCTGAATAAAATGACGACAACGTCGATAACGAACACGATATATTGATCGTCTTTATTGAGTTGGACATCGATATGCTGTAGGGAAGCTATAATGAGCACGCAACAGCCCGTGGGGAATTAGGGGGAAAGTCGGCAATCGGCCAGGTTATATTTCAAGCTGGGCCACATACAAGCACAATGAATGCAGTTTATTGTATAAGTGGGCGGGCTTATACAACCGCGCGTAGTATCGTTGACAGATTATAGCAGCAATCCAGTGAACGTTGACACGCTCAGGCTCAGCCACATCAAACCAGGAAGTACCTTTTTAGGAGGAAAAGTTTTTGCGTTCCACGACAAGTTACCGTTTATAATAACATAAGGGAAACTTGTACTACCCACATTCCAACCTTCCGCAGTTTATTCGTATTCTAGCGATTTCTACATCGTTTGTACATCTTATATATGACATCGAGCGGCAGACCTCGCACGTACGACAGCCTCGACGGAGCTCCAGCTCTCTTCACTGGAATATATTCAAGTACCATAGACTACTTGAGTAAAGGTCGGCTAGCCCGAAGGGATGTCCGCACGCGAAGCCCACAACTGTCTCCGGGGCAGTGCATCAAGCCCGTAGAGTTCCAGTTTCGTGCGGCTTGTGGTGGATAGATGGCCATAGAGATGAGGAAAACGTTCGGCAGCCTTGGTAAACGAGAGGGCGCCAACGAGCCAGAGGAGAAACAAACAAACGAACCGGGGCATGATTAGACACGCGAACCGCCGGCGTAATCGGTGGTCAAACCAACAGTGCAAACGGTATTTGCCATTTCAAAACCACCAGACAGTTTTCTGCGCCCAGAGGACACTAGCTTGATACTTTTCTATTCGCAAGCACGACGCCATTTTTACACCTCGACTTCGTGCTGTTGGACCGATCTCTGGTCCCCCCGAGTAGAGATTTCTGAGGGTTAGCCTGACCAGGATCAGGCCCCGATCGGGGTGTGATACGGGTAACACCTATTACGGACATCCTGATCGGGCCCCGATCGGGCCGGAAGTATTTAGGCCCTAAATCAGGCTATACTAAAATGGCCCTACTAAGGCCGTCCCTGATAAGATCCTACTAAGGCTTTCCCCGATAGGGCCCTACCAAGGCTTGACCTGATAGGCCCTACTAAGGCTTTCCATGATAGGGCCTTACTAAGGCTGTCCCTAATGTGTTCCTACTAAGGCTTTCCCCGATAGGGCTCTACCAAGGCTTGTCCTGATAGGCCCTACTATGGCTTTCCCTAATGAAGCCACAAATAGCCTTGCCCTATGCCTGTCTCAGCAGTCGCTAGATGCACATAACCTTTTATTTTTCATATGGAAACTTCGATTTTACAGCATCGTAGCTTCGGAGTTTCCGATGCATTCCTGAATTCTATTTAAAAAAAGGTGCTATAGACTGTTACGACAAAAAACGTTATGCAACTCGGATTCGTGTTAGAAGATTTCGGCAGCTTTGTAAGGCGAAGAGAGAGAGAGAGAGAGGAACTATATATATATATATATTTTTATTTTTTATTTTTTTTATTATATATATATAATATATTTATATATATATAAGGTTAAGTTTCAAAAATCCATAGCATGTTATTCGATAAACCTCTTTAATTGTCACATTGATATTTACTAATTGATATACTTTATGTGATACAACAAATAATTATAGGAATTCATTTGGTCTCTTATGCCATATCTGGGACCAAGATGTTACAAGCACTCGGTTGCATAGGGGCAGCGTGCCTAGCTTTGGGTAGATAGGTACGAGGTTTGATTCCCATATAGGCGAAATATTTTCTTCGAACAAAAAATTTCTTCGCGGGCCATCGCTTTTACAATCCCTGTGCAACGATCTTCAGCACATGCGGCATCTGCGGTGGAAACCGCAAACTCCTCCCCTCTTCCGGAATTCCTTTGGTGACGTTAGCGCTTTTTTAAGAGCTGCAGATCCATACGATATACCTGGGGATTGGTGAAAATAGCATTCGATTATTTTTGGCTATATTATTATACGATGAAGGATTGATAGCTTAATGACAAGTACGAGGCTCCGCAAATATTACTAGTGGGTGTATCGTAGGTATAGATTGAACGTGCAACCAACCGGAGAGAATAGAGTAGGTATACACGAATGCCGCCGGATCAAGGGGCTGCAGCAATGTCATAGCCGACGAGGAACTGGAACGTGACGGACAACACGACCAAGTATTACCCAACCGTGCACGTGCAGTTAATACTTGCCGCGGTCGGTTAATAGCCGTCTGCTTATGAGCGCATGGCGTTCACTTGAACACGGGACACGTGTAGCGAAGTTCGAACGTATCATCGAGGTCTCGTCGCTACGCATGCTCTTGGAGCGTTCAGCAGCACGAAAACTTCCGAACTACAGCAATCGTAATGACCGCGTAGAACTTAACAAAGAACGTCTTGTAGTTCGAACAGTACGGGTACAGAGCGTTCCTCGTGTTGGGTCCTTCTCGATTCTGTAGCCTCATCACCACATTTATTAATTACCGTAACGACTAGTCGCATGAACCATCCGCTTTACAGGATGCCCCATATGACTATTAGTATTCGAGGTATTATTATTCATAATCTCCGAATACGTATTCGTTTGTATTTAATGTGGTTCAAAGTACCGACACACACGCGCACACACACACACACACACACACACACACACACACACACACACACACACACACACGCACGCACGCACGCACGCACGCACGCACGCACGCACGCACGCACGCACGCACGCACACACACACACACACACACTTTGCGTAAAGCCTCGTTCACTAAATTACGTCCGTTCGCAACATTAATACTCTCCCTAACCAATACACGGCCAATAAGCAAACGGCAGCCGCTCGCATTTACAACTTGCGATACAGTAGCGTGCAAAAGTTTCGGGCCATCCTATTTTTGGTGGATATTGCATAGAAATACGATGGTACGGGAAATACAAACGAGTGATGACACTTATAATTGGCATCGAGATGCTTGATATTTTAAAAAGATGTGGTATAAACAGTAATATCACTCTTCAACAATTAATTATCCAACAGTTTTTATTTAATAACTGTGCAAAAGTATTGGGCCATATACTATTGCGTATGAAAACAAAAAACGAAACAATATAAAAATAACAAAACATGGTTTAGCTTTCTCTCTAGAGTCAATACTTCGTTGCCATGCCCTTAGCAGCGATTACAGCAGCACATCGTCGGGGTATAGACGCAATTATCTTGTGGCATCTTTTCCTACTCATATTGCAAATGATCCCATAATTCAGTCTTGTTGGAATGATTCTTCATTCCAACGCGAACCTTGAGCTCTTGCCACAAATGTTCAATCGGATTTAAATTCGGTGACTGCGAGGGCCAGTCAAGAAGGCGCACTTTTCGGCTTTCAAGGAAATCCTTCACAAGACACGAAGCATGTTTGGGATCATTGTCGTGTTGAAATACAAACTTTAACATTTCCGCCACCGTGTTTTACAGTTGGAATTTGATATCGTACATCGTATCTGGTACCTGCTGGACGTCTTATGTACTTGCGACCATCACTTCCGAACAATTAAAATTTGGATTCGTCGGAAAAAAGAACTTTCCGCCAATTCGATACTGTCCAATGTTGATATTCTTTGGCAAAATTCGATCTAGCCTTCTTATTCTTTGTGCTAATGAGTGGTTTCTTTACACCGACGGGCCCAATCAATCCCACAGCCTTCAGACGTCGGGATACCGTACTCCGACTGATACCAGCAAGATTTTCACTGCCTAATTCTCGCGAAATTATTGCTGCAGTTTTTCGCAGATCTATGACGCATTTTCTTTTAATGATTTTGTCCACGCGTTTTTAAGTTTTTCGTGGTCTACCGCTTCGACTTTTATCACACAACGAATTTGTTGATTTATATTTCACAATAATACGGTTTACTGTGATTTTCCCAATCGATAGAGTATTTGCAATATCACGAGAACTCTTTCCTTTTTCAAATAGTTTTAACGCAACTTCGCGGACCTCAATTTTTGTGTATTTCGCCATTGCGGCAGAAATAGAACTGATTTTTTCATGGTTCTTTATGTTTCGAACTAACGCGAAAAAAAACGCGGAAGAAAACGTAAACAAACCGTGTGGCTGGAGAAGGTGAGACAGTGGCCCAATATGTTTGCACACTGACCGAACGCGTTCGACGCTGTACACAAACCATACACTATACAAACAAAATAATATACCAGGCTGTTATGCATATCATAGCTCCCTCAAATATTTGAAATGATGGAGAGGTTCAGGCATTAAATATTTTATCGAGTAAATGAGAAAAAAAGGTTGGCGGGAAACTTTTGAACGCCACTGTATATTTCGAAAAACTATATAGCGGAGAAGAGCCTGTGAGCCCTGAAGAACAAGATGTAGAAGAGAGAGAGAGAGAGAGAGAGAGAGAGAGAGAGAGAGAGAGAGAGAGAGAGAGAGAGAGAGAGAGAGAGAGAGAGAGAGAGAGAGAGAGAGAGACAGATAGAGAGATAGAGAGATAGAGAGATAGAGAGATAGAGAGATAGAGAGATAGAGAGATAGAGAGATAGAGAGATAGAGAGATAGAGAGATAGAGAGATAGAGAGATAGAGAGATAGAGAGATAGAGGAGATAGAGAGATAGAGAGATAGAGAGATAGAGAGATAGAGAGATAGAGAGATAGAGAGATAGAGAGATAGAGAGATAGAGAGATAGAGAGATAGAGAGATAGAGAGATGATAGAGAGATAGAGAGATAGAGAGATAGAGAGATAGAGAGATAGAGAGATAGAGAGAGAGAGAGATAGAGAGATAGAGAGATGGAGAGATGGAGAGATGAGAGATAGAGAGATAGAGAGATAGAGAGATAGAGAGATAGAGAGATAGAGAGATAGAGAGATAGAGAGATAGAGAGATGGAGAGATGGAGAGATAGAGAGATAGAGAGATAGAGAGATAGAGAGATGGAGAGATAGAGAGATAGAGAGATAGAGAGATAGAGAGATAGAGAGATAGAGAGATAGAGAGATGGAGAGATGGAGAGATGGAGAGATAGAGAGATAGAGAGATAGAGAGATAGAGAGATAGAGAGATAGAGAGATGGAGAGATCGAGAGATCGAGAGATAGAGAGATCGAGAGATAGAGAGATAGAGAGATAGAGAGATAGAGAGATAGAGAGATAGAGAGATAGAGAGATAGAGAGATAGAGAGATAGAGAGATAGAGAGATAGAGAGATAGAGAGATAGAGAGATAGAGAGATAGAGAGATAGAGAGATAGAGAGATAGAGAGATAGAGAGATAGAGAGATAGAGAGATGGAGAGATGGAGAGATGGAGAGATAGAGAGATAGAGAGATAGAGAGATAGAGAGATAGAGAGAGAGAGAGATAGAGAGATAGAGAGATAGAGAGATAGAGAGATAGAGAGATAGAGAGATAGAGAGATAGAGAGATAGAGAGATAGAGAGATAGAGAGATAGAGAGATAGAGAGATAGAGAGATAGAGAGATAGAGAGATAGAGAGATAGAGAGATAGAGAGATAGAGAGATAGAGAGATAGAGAGATAGAGAGATAGAGAGATAGAGAGATAGAGAGATAGAGAGATAGAGAGATAGAGAGATAGAGAGATAGAGAGATAGAGAGATAGAGAGAGATAGAGAGATAGAGAGTTAGAGAGATAGAGAGATAGAGAGATAGAGAGATAGAGAGATAGAGAGATAGAGAGATAGAGAGATAGAGAGATAGAGAGATAGAGAGATAGAGAGATAGAGAGATAGAGAGATAGAGAGATAGAGAGATAGAGAGATAGAGAGAGAGATAGAGAGATAGAGAGATAGAGAGATAGAGAGATAGAGAGATAGAGAGATAGAGAGATAGAGAGATAGAGAGATAGAGAGATAGAGAGATAGAGAGATAGAGAGATAGAGAGATAGAGAGATAGAGAGATAGAGAGATAGAGAGATAGAGAGATAGAGAGATAGAGAGAAGGAGATAGAGAGATAGAGAGATAGAGAGATAGAGAGATAGAGAGATAGAGAGATAGAGAGATAGAGAGATAGAGAGATAGAGAGAGATAGAGAGATAGAGAGATAGAGAGATAGAGAGATAGAGAGATAGAGAGATAGAGAGATAGAGAGATAGAGAGATAGAGAGATAGAGAGATAGAGAGATAGAGAGTAGAGAGATAGGGAGATAGAGAGATAGAGAGATAGAGAGATAGAGAGATAGAGGAATAGAGAGTAGAGAGATAGAGAGATAGAGAGATAGAGAGATAGAGAGATAGAGAGATAGAGAGATTAGAGAGATAGAGAGATAGAGAGATAGAGAGATAGAGAGATAGAGAGATAGAGAGATAGAGAGATAGAGAGATAGAGAGATAGAGTGATAGAGAGATAGAGAGATAGAGAGATAGAGAGATAGAGAGATAGAGATAGAGAGATAGAGAGATAGAGAGATAGAGAGATAGAGAGATAGAGAGATAGAGAGATAGAGAGATAGAGAGATAGAGAGATAGAGAGATAGAGAGATAGAGAGATAGAGAGATAGAGAGATT
>CALYCA010000466.1:0-38838 GCA_944452715.1 Ophion slaviceki | reverse complement strand
AGCTTCTAGCCCCTCAAATTTTCTGAATTTGAGAAAAAAAATGTAGATTGGCTTATCATAAGCCAATCTAGTTTTTTTTTCTCAAATTCAGAAAATTTGAGGGGCTAGAAGCTATTCGTCTATCTATTTGACGTCGTTTGGCAAAGTTTCGACGGGATCTGAAGAGCCGTTTCAGAGATTTTTGGGAATCTATAATTGTTCTACCATACCGACCGCGATGAGGTGTCATTCCGTCTTAAGGGAAGACACCACTGTGACGAGCGGATCAAAAAATCGTTGTTTCCGATTTTTTGGTCTACTACATTATTTATTTGGAATTTGGAAAAAAGGTATGTTATTAAGCATACATTAAACTTACTTCGTGTCACTTTTTGTTTTGAAAACATTTTTAGTTATCAACGTTGCTGAAGTATAACCGAGCTTCCGTATAAAAAATGGCGTCCAACGATCGAATCGATAACTCAACAATGATTGGTCTGAAAAATGAAAATAAAAAAGTTTTATAATCTATTGGGTTGGCACAAAAGTAATGAGACACTCTAGAAAACTCGATACATTTCCTTCTTTAAATTAATTATTTTCGATAATATTCTAGTATGTTGTAGAACATTCTAGATACTTATTATCTGTGGGTATAAAAGAGCGCTCCCGCGATTGAGCTTGTCAGTATGAAAAGAAATGGACGAGCGACAACTTCGAACTCTTTACTTGTACGAGTATTTGTTAGGCCACAGCGCGCGGGTTGCGGCTGACAATATCAATACTACATTGGGTGCTGGGAGTACTAGCCATGCGACAGTGTCTCGGTGGTTTATACGTTTTGAATCGGGAGACAGAAGCCTTGAAAGTCAACCACGCTCCGGACGACCACAAGCGTTGGACGACGACGATTTGCGCCGCGAGCTGCAGTCAAACCCTGCTGCTACCACTCGTGAATTAGCCCAAGCACTTAACTGCAGTCACCACGCGGTGGAATACCATCTTAATGCGCTAGGATATAGGAAAGTTAAGGCTCAGTGGGTACCGCACATCCTCACAGATGACAATCGTGCAGTTCGGGTCGCTATATGTCAATCCCTTTTGCTAAGACCGCAACGTAAAGAGTTTTTATCTGATTTGGTTACCGGCGATGAGTCGTGGATTCACTATGAAAATGATACACGTAGCTCCTTTTGGCTGCCTCGAGAGGAAACCCCACTAACTCAACCGAAGATAGATCAAAGACACCGCAAAAAGGTTCTTCTTTGTTGTTTTTGGGATTCGCAAGGTATGCTGTTTTATGAATTGCTACACAATGAAACGGTAAATGCTAAGAAGTATGCATCTCAGCTCAGCAATTTAGCCGCTGCTATTAAAGAAAAACGACGCAGACGAGCCAACGTCTATTTGCTTCATGATAACGCTCGCCCTCATGTTGCTTCTACCACTCGTCAACAATTACAGACCTTAGGTTGGGAGACGGTACCGCACCCACCATATTCTCCAGACATCGCTCCTTCAGATTATCATTTATTTAGAGCCCTGAAGAATGATCTGAGAAATAAGAAATTTGATAATTTTGGCGATATGGAATCGCACTTGAACGATTTTTTCAACTCGCGGACGCCAGAGTTCTGGGCGAAAGGCATCCAAAGTTTGCCTGATCGTTGGCTTAAGGTCATAGATGCAGTTGGTGACTATATTAGTAATTAAACTTCTTTTATGTTAAAAATAATAAAATTTATAAAACGTAAAGCAAGTGTCTCATTACTTTTGTGCCAACCCAATATATAAATGTAGTTCTCGTTGTACGTGGCCGTTTTTTGAGAAAAAAATTCACAAAATGGCGAGTGTACATAGAAGAGTGTAGTTGCGGCGAAATTTTTACTTATGCGCGGGGACGTAAAAAATGCTCTACAAAAAAAACGGCTAACACGATCGCCATTACAATTACGGTAATTTTGAATTCTCAAGATTGAAAATCGGACAGCTATGTCCGATGTCGTACGAAAAAGAACATTTAAGGCGGGATATACGTTTAGACAGGAAAAAAATAAGCATTATTGAGGGATTTTTTAAACTAAGAAATAATTATTGTACAATCATCAAACTTTAGGTATACTTTAATAGTATATCTAAGTATACAAAACAATTTTTTTTAATTAATTCATCATTAAATTGACGGAGCTGTGGCAGAGTGTTACAGCAAGGTCGCCGCGGGAGTTGCGAATCGGCGTGCAGTCTAGCTTCCCGTAGACTTTGATTTGCAATAAAGTTCAAACATTTTTTCAGTTAGAACATGTATAGTTTCTATGTGACGGTAATTGAAATGAAGAAAATGCAAATTTAAGAAAATGGCACGCATTTACAAAAGAAAATCAACACTTCACGCAACATTTCTGTAAAATGTGAATTGAAAAAGTAGTTTTTTTCCAATTTCTCAAAAACAATTCCTGTCAAGTAGAAGGTACCAATATTATCAATATTTCTACAAAGTTTCAACTCAATCGGCTTAATTAGTTCATTAGTCAATTTCCGCTTCGAATCCGAGCGATGAGACACAGCGTTGACGGGCTGCAACGTTTGAAGTTTTTCGAATTTCGCTTTGAAACTTCAGGAAAATATTCTACATATATAGTTCTATCGTTTAAAGAAGAAAAAAAAAGGAATCGATTTTTTTATCGTTGTAAATGTATATCCCGCCTTGAGGCATTGTCTTCTTTTCGCATTCCAATTGAAAAAAAAAACGCCGCTGAAGCGAAACACATGATTTGTTCGGCTGTTGGCGAAAACGCTGTATCATATAGCACGTGCAAAAAGTGTTTCCAGCGATTTCGAGAGGGAAATTTTAACCTCAAAGATGAAGAGCGTTTCTGGGCAATGAAAAAAAATCGAAGTTGATAAGTTGGAGCTGTTATTGAACGAAAATCCTTGCCAAACTCAAGAGGAACTCGCCAATGCATTCGGCGTGACGCATCAAGCAATTTCCCATCGTTTACAGAAGCTAGGAACACTGATCAAGACGAAAAACGCCGAGAATTAATCTGCAGGCCTAATATTTTCGCTGTCCCTGACAACCGTCCGACACTGAGAAAATAAAATAATTGAACCAATATCATTAGCGTTATTGAATGAAATTTCGTTGATCCAATTGTAAAAGTGTTAGTGTAAATAATCCGATTTATTAGTCCAAACAAAACCTTATTGACTTTAATAACATGATAAAATTGAAAGTTTTTTTTTCATTCAAAAGATATATTGTTAGCCGAGAACAATATATTATTGAAACTATCTAAAAAATTATCGCGATCAAATTATATAGTTTTGAATGCATTTTCTGCAACGAACAGAAAAAGCGTTTCAATTCACAACATGAATATTGTTGATTCGAGTACACAAGAAAAATTTAATTTCGCTCGTTTGATGCAGATAAAATTTCTATTGAGTAAATATGTTATTTTATTTTTTTCACCATATCCGATATTGATTTTCCAAGTACATTATTCGTTAAAATATTAATATTTCATTTTGATTGCAAAATATTAAGCAAATGTCTGAATTGGTTAAAAAATTATGCGAAAATAAAATTTGTTTCTTGCGCATTTGGTTGCAAAAATTCAACCGAATCATGGCCGAGCGCCACCGAAATTATAGGTGTGAGGAAACCTGTAGTTCTCGGAGTAACCGCTCGAAGCCGCACGCGCGCTCGTTTCTCGTAAGCGTAGCGCGAACCGAAAATCTACTTAACGAAGACCTTGTCCTTGGAGTGCCATATTTCAGGTGTTTACATTTTATTTTTTTTAAAGGAAACGAGTAAAGCTTTTTGAGTGCGGTTTTTTTCTTGCTTTTATTCATGATATACAGAACGTTAAAATTTTTTTTTTTTTTTCAAAAAAAAACCAAAATGGCGGCCGTTGCAGCTCCGCGAAAACAGGTCCTCAAATCGCGGGAGGTAAACGGCTGACATCACTGCCCCCGCTTTGTTGATCTGAAACACAAATTCAAAGCATATTATCAATCTGTGACCCTTTGGTCATGGAATGACGGATGGGTTTTTCGTTTAGTACAAATTTCGGAAAATGGCGGCAATTTAAAAAAAAATCGAATTTTCGCGTTTTTTTCGCATAAAAAGATAAATAATAAATGCAAAAATGTATCTATCGAAAAAACGATCCGTCATTCCGTGAAGACATATTTTCTGAGTATGCTCTCCAAATTTCAGGTCGATATGTTAATTACAGCGGTCAGGAGAATGTCAGCCATTTTTAAAAACGTGTTTTCGAGAAAAACGCGTTTAAAGTTTTGTAATGTGTTTACACAAATGTGTTTATAATTACCGCTAATCGGCAATGCCTGGTCCATAGAGGCATCCCTCCTCTTCTTCCAGCTGCTCATGTTGAGCTCAAATTGATTTTTTGAAAATTTCAAGCACAAAGTCTCCCTTAAACGCCGGAGAAACTCTAAAGAGTATCGCTTCTTGGCCTGTGGCTAAGGTCAAAGTGTAGTATCTGTTCTTATCAGTTGAATATCTGATATTCTCTCCATGGATATTCCATTGGATATCTGATATTCTCTCCACTATTATCATGGATGATCATTCTAATGCTCACTTTTTATTTAAGATTTAAAACAAATTGAAAAACTTACGTCCCATGGCACATTCGTTTCGATGTAATAAAGAAATAATTAATTCCATTGATTATATTTTTGTACGAAATAAAAAATGTTGTAGCAACCGCTTAATTATTTCATCCGCTACATCTACGGATTGTATATAGAATGATTTCAATAGAATATAATTTTATTTGAACGATAATGTAGATATTCAGATCACAGAAGAGCTTTTTCAAATAAGACAATATGTTATTTAAATCAATCACATTTTCCAATATTTTATAGTATTGTAACAATCTCGTATATCGGTGGCACTCCGCAGCACATTTATTTGGATCAACCAATATATTTTTTCGATTCAATTGTTTTTTTTTCTCTCAGTGTAGTAGCAATCGCCGTGTACATCCTCGCCCGTTATAATCTCCAAAAGAAAATGTCTCTCAGCAATACCGAAAGTTATTCTCCCGCGACGGATATCCGTGCTGTCAATATGCGCACCGGTTGTTTATGGGAAAAAGGTTTTTCAGCAGGCATCGAGGCACTTTTTCCTTCATCGATTTTAATCTCGTGTGCTGCGGTGCCCGTCGGGCGCGCATACGCGCCGAGCACAAGAGGAGTTCGCAGGAAACGCGAACGGCCGTATGGGCAGGTCTGGAGGTGAGCGTGCCTAGTCGTGTGTATATGGGGAATGGCGTGGCTTACAGCTGTGTGCAGCGCTGCTGGCCCGCCAGTATCAGCTGGCGTCCTTGGTAGGGTGCAATTACCCCAGCAGACCGACGAAGCTCCTTCGCCAGGAAGAAAAGGTACGGAGTGGGGAGACGAAGAGCGGGAGGGGGGCGGAGGGATTGAGAAGGGGAAAGAGGATGAGCCTAAGGGAGGAGTGAGATACGAAAGGAGAAGGAAGACGGTACGTGTCCTGGGACATAGGCCTCCAACCCTGGAACGTCTATCCTTACCCGTATATCCTTTTCCACTCACCCTCACTTCTTTTCCATTATCTCTTTTCGTCACACTCCCCTCCCCCCTCTCGCTCTTCTTCGTTCTCCCGGCCCGGCGCGTGTCCAAAAGCCCGAACCTGATTCCACCTTGGAGCAAAGAAAAAAATATATAAAAGGGTTGAAAAAGGGTGTTCCCCTTTCGCATACCTCTAATCTTCTGCTTCCTGTTCCACGACAGACCTTTGAAAATCACGAGATATTATAATACGTACGAGCACTCAATACCAGCAATCAGGAATGAGGATTTCTTCCAAGCCTCTCCTCGTGGATTCGCTCTTACCTTTTTTTATTATTATTTTTTTTATTTGATTTGTGTTTTTCTCTTTTTTTTTTTTATAAAAGTGCGCCGCTTAGCTGTCGCTCGTCTCTGCGGAGTGGAACGAGGTCGAGGCCCTCGCGTGCACCTGGTCGTATGCAACATTCATCTCTTCATAGTATATATATATATATATATATATATATATATGTGTGTGTGTGTGTGTGTGTCTATACACGTATGGCGTAACAAAGGGTTTCCCTTCGCATTCGGCAAACTTCACGGGACGGAGAAAATGCGAAAAAACCAAAGTGAACGCACCGACTGAGAGTTGGTCCTCTATACGGCCAGATATGCTGATAGCCGTGATGATGAAGTTTGCATCGTTGAAATGCAACGAAAGTTCATTTTTCTTCTATCGCGCACATTTTTTTCGCCTGTTTGGGGTACGAATATCACTCAAACGGGTTTTGCCAATTTTCACTAGGGATCCACGACGTTAATGTAAAAAGAAAAAAATATAACTATATTGGGTGCGCAAATAAGTACTCGGCCTGAGAATAAAAATGGCTTTGTTGAATTTATAAGCGACAAAAATTTCCCTCCAGGTCTGGTGCCATACGATACCAACCTAGTAGACTATTTTTCCGGACCAACAGCTCAACGTAACCTCAAAATATACACCGTGAGCACAGCGAGTAAAATGAGTTGGAATGACGCTCATTTTAGGCACTATTCTTTTTGCGTTGTAATTGAAAAAAAAAATACTTACGAAGCTAAGTAGATGATTTGGCAGGCATTGGGGGACGATGACGTATTCATCAGAACCGTAAAGAAGTGGTTTTAAAAATCGTCAGGTAATTGTTAATTACAAATAAACTATGCAATATAAAAAAAAAAATCCTGCGTACTTCCATAGACAATGTATTTTTCAAGATGTATTCAACATTTCGAGTGAATCAGTCCAAAATTGTCGGAGTTATGTTTCCGGCCAACTTAACGGGTTACCCCCACTTGTAACGCAAAAAAGGCCTTTTTCATGAATTTTTTTAAAGAAAACTACAAAACTTTTTTAATCGATCAATATACCATCTTAAAGAACACATCTTGAAGAACTTTCAGTAATTTTTTTATTGAAAAATATTACATTGTTTAGTGGCAAATGGCCGTCAATGAAATAATGTTTTTATATACACGGTTTGCGGTGACCAACATTGCGGCGAAGTGGATCATCTGAAAAAAAATGCGGATGGATTTAGTCAAATATAAGTATAAACTAGTCTTTAATCGAAGGATTTAAAAAAATATTCATTTTTCACAAAATGGCGGACAGTCAAAGTTAATGGTTCGATTTTGACGAAAAAAACGGCCGTTTTTTGGCTATAAAACGGCCATTTTTTTCGAAAAAAAAATCGCCCGATTAAAGACTACATTTTTATGTATTAAATAAGCCTGCAAAATTTCAAGAAGATCGGTTCATTAGTGTTCGAGTAATCTTGGTCACCGACTTCAGAAATGCCATTTTGAGAAAAACGCGTTTAAAGTTTCAATTTCAGTTTACACGAAGAAAATTTTTTTTTTGTGAACTTACATAGAGTCATCTATTCCGGGCCCATACTTCTGTATGGGCCCGGAGACTTATACTTCAAAAAAATGCAATAAAAAAAATCGATTTTTTCAAAATCGCAAGTGGGGGTAACCCCTTAAAAAGTGCAGTTTTGGGAGAAACGCGTCACAGCCGCCATTTTGAAATTAATCGCTTCAGAAAAATGATTGTATACAGTCACTATTATGTATGATAAACACCCTTTTTATAAACCACCCAGAAAAAAGGGCGGAGAACTTTTTTGTACACCTAATAGATCATGATGAAAATAAAGAAATGAAAGAAAACAAAGTAGAAAAGAACTTTCGATGCATTTCAACGATGCAAAATTCAACGTCGTTGATAGCCAACGTAGCGTTGACGGTTGTAAAATGAAATTTCCCCATGTGGGCAGAAACACTACGCTATGAACATTCGCTTGGATACATACTGGCTGCTTATACATAGCCATATGGAAAAGCAGCTATGTATGCATCGCGCGGGAGTCTGGGTCTCACTGCCACTACGAGACGCTCGAGTCTATCAGAGAGTGCATATTAAAGAGCGCCGTGTCTAGAAACCCGCGAACGGAAGCGGCGAGAATGTGAGAACGGAGGCGTGCGCGGCGACAAGAATGGCAATGGGGGCGGGGTAAGGTCGCAACTTATCAAGAGATAGCATGAGCGACGGAGAGAGAGAGAGAGAGAGAGAGAGAGGGAGAGAATCAGGAAGCGGGAATCCAGCACGTGAAATCACAAACATCACTGCAATCGATATGTGCCATACTTTATACGGCACAATAATAACAATCATCATAATCGATGCAAGCTGATTACTCAATTCGTTGAGTCATCGCGGTGATAAGTCCGATCGACGATAAAAATGCACACGACGATTTATTTTCATGACATTGAAGTTTGCATCGTTGGAATACAACGAAAATTAATATTGCTGAATTCCTTTCATTTCTTTTGGCACATTTTACCTCCAAAAAACCTTCAACCAGTTTTTAAGCTATTTATTCACCGATCTACGATGTAAATCTATGCGAAAAAAATGCAATAATAATAAATACATGAAAAATAAAATATAAAAAAAACATTCGTTGCGTTCCAACGATGCAAACTTCAGCAGCATCGCTTGAATTCAATGGAAATGATTTTTTTCGTTAATTTCTCAGAATTCCTTCGGGAGATTTGAGCTACGCAAATCACGCAAACGTTTTGTTGGTATTTTTATTTAGTAATTTTTATTCAGCAACAGCTCAAATCTGCAAAATGTAATTTTGGACAATGATAAAAAGAAGAAATTGATAAGAATTTTCGTTCCGACGATGAAAACTTCAACCCTATTTTCGTCACACTCACCTCGTGTGCGTACGAATATTTTCTTTCGAAAATAATTCAATGTGAAGTTTGAATAGAAATCCTCTCTATGAGCGAGTACGTGGTGTTCCACGAGGACGACGCGTCGAGACGTATAACCGAAAGAAAAGTAATACATGCAAAATTCATGATGCACGATGCATGCTAAATTCGTGACGGTGAAGTTTGCATCGTTGGAATGCAAAGATTTGTTTTATGTCAATTTTTCATTTCTCCTTTTTTATCATTAAGGGGTTACCCCCACTTGCGGTTTTGAAAAAATCGATTTTTTTTTATTGCATTTTTTTGAAGTATAAGTATCCGGGCCCATACTTCGGTATGGGCCCGGAATAGATGACTGTAAGTTTACAAAAAAAAATATTTTCTTCGTGTAAACTGAAATTGAAACTTTAAACGCGTTTTTCTCAAAATGGCATTTCTGAAGTAGGTGACCAAGATTACTCAAACACTAATGAACCGATCTTCTTGAAATTTTGCAGGCTTATTTAATACATAAAAATGTAGTCTTTAATCGTTCGATTTTTTTTTTCGAAAAAAATGGCCGTTTTATAGCCAAAAAACGGCCGTGTTTTTCGTTAAAATCGAACCATTAACTTTGACTGTCCGCCATTTTGTGAAAAATGAATATTTTTTAAAATCCTTCGATTAAAGACTAGTTTATACTTATATTTGACTAAATCCATCCGCATTTTTTTTCAGATGATCAACTTCGCCGCAATGTTGGTCGCCACAAACCGTGTATATAAAAACATTATTTCATTGATGGCCATTTGCCACTAAACAATGTAATATTTTTCAATAAAAAAATTACTGAAAGTTCTTCAAGATGTGTTCTTTAAGATGGTATATTGATCGATTAAAAAAGTTTTGCAGTTTTCTTTAAAAAAATCCATGAAAAAGGCCTTTTTTGCGCTACAAGTGGGGGTAACGCCTTAACGATAGCCTTTTTTTTACATATTGACGTCCCAAATGTCTAATAAGAATATGTAAAAAGATTTGAGAGGAGAGAGAGAGAGAATCTGACGATTTTTCTGGCAAATTTGTCACTCGAAAAATTTGCCTACAAAAATTGTTAATAACAAATGAACTATGCAATATGAAAAAAAAAACCCACGTACTTCCATAGACAATGTATTTTTCAAGATATATTCAACATTTCAAGTCAATCGGTTGAAAATTGTCTGAGTTATGTTTCCGGCCAACTTGAAAAATGAACTTTTGAGATAAACGCTGAACAGCCGCAATTTTGAAATTAATCGCTTCGCTTTTGAAATTAATCGCTAAAAATTATTGCATACAGTCACTGATATGTATGATAAACACCCTTTTTGTAATCTCGATTTATTTTGTAGTTTTTCTGAAAAAAAATCCCCAAAAAGCCTATTTTTTGAGCCTCTAGAGTGGCCTAAGGCCTTAAATTCATAAATGCTCGTCAAGTTTAACTACCATTGTATCACAGCAGCGCCACAGTAAATTGTCCGGTTTCGCATAGATCCGCTCTTTAGATTACAATCAGCGAATCTTGTTGTGCACGCACCATAAAATCATTAGCATTCTCGTGATGCCGGATTGCATTATAGTCGATGAACCTGCGCGCGTTGCCGTCGTTCTGGCGCATGCGAGCTATAACACACTCCCTCCAAAGCCTTCTCTGCCTCTCGCCCTTGGTCTCTCTCTCTCTCTCTCTCTCTCTCTCTCTCTCTTTCTTTCTTTGTCTTTCCAGTCGTTTGCTTATCTATGTCTTTCAACATCACGCCGTGAGCCGAGACACTGAGTGACGCGCGCTCTCGGCGTACTGTCGATCCTATTAATCGATTATGCAAAGTCTCGAGAGCAAGAGAGAGACTGTTGTATAAGTTACATAAACTTATGTTAATTGCTCTACATAACGACACTTGGCCTCTGTGAATGACAGTCTCAAACAGAAGAGGCTACAGTGGTCGATCAAGAACTTTTTGCCAAAAACATAGTTTTTCGAGAATATTTCAATGAAATATCAATTTTCAGCGGGTGGGACTGGGATTTTTGCATTCATCGATCAATTTCACATAGGATAGGGCCTTTAGAAATGCAAAAATCGATCATTATGTTGCTCACCATTCGGCCGATTTTGCCAGGAGGCCAAAATCGATTTTTTTTCACTTGGCCCACGTCTCGGCCGCTAGTTAACCATTTGGGATTCATCACCCCATTTCCTAAAAGCATTAGAACAGACCTAAAGAATGCCGTTGGTCCCGTTCGGATATCTCAATTCTCTCTGCCCGAAAAGTCCAGCCGAAAACGGCGAAAATCGACAACCAAAGGGAAATTTGGCGAAGTCCGGCAGGCCGACTTGTGGGCGATTCAGCGGATCGGCAAGTGGTCCTAGCCGGATGGGTCAAAATCCATTCGGAAGCTAGGTCGGTTTGGCACAAATTAAGCCTAGGTAGGAGTCAATCGGTCGAAAGTGTCATTCTGGAGAAGTCAAATCATTTGTACAATACAAATATGCACAAATTTTTCGCTACAGCGAAACCAGTTGGAGTTCGGATCAAAATCCTATCAGGATCTTACGATTTTTCACGTCAGCTGGCAAGTTGGGGATGTAAACGCACGTATATATACTCAGTGATCCATAAAACGACGTGGGCTGTCACATCTTGAAGGCACTCTTAGCCATTGCAGCACCATCTTGCTTCCATAGAACTCACAAGTCGTGGATGCACCGCGAATGTTTTGCAGCAGGCTCTTGATCCTTCGAGAGCCATCAGCCTCTGCTCCCTCTCTCGCTCTCCTCGGCTCTCTCTTTCTCTCTACGTTGCGGACTTCCAAAAAGGATCACGTGCAAGTCGGCTCGTGCGCGATGGTGGATATATCCGTCTTGGTATCCCCATGGGATCCTGCGGCCAGCGAGGAGAAAGAAAACGATACGGAGAGGGAAGGAAAGAGAGAGAGAGAGAGAGGGTCTGAACGTCGCCTCTTACCTCTTCTTCCCGTATTCTTCTGCTTCTTCGTCTTCTTCTTGAACACAGCGCCGCGTGTGCACTCTCGGAGCGCGTGCGCAGGTATCTTGTATGCGTTTACGTGACCATGTGTGTCTATGTGTACGGGTGTGTATGTACGTGTGCGGGTGTGTGGAGCTAGAATGTGTCCTTGGCCGAGGTGCATTGACCTTCCGGAGCTCAGCCACCAGGCGGCGTGCAGCCAGTGCACCGGGAGATGCCGCTGCGATCGGCCAACAGACAGAGAGCGACGGAGGGAATGAAAGAGAGAGGGAGGGAGAGCAAAGGTTCCTCTCTCTAAGCCAATAGAGGACTCTAAAACGATCCACCCGATGGAGGCACCGACTCCTCCGCACAAACACCCAAGAACATCCTCGTTCTTTTGCTCCTCTCTTTCTCTCTCTTTCTCTGTTGTGAAGGATCGAAGAAAGGAAGAGAACCCAGCGACTTGGAAGTTCCGATGAGAAAACCGCAGGCACAATCGCCGATGTATTTCCAAGATCGAATACCGAGACGACTCGAGCTGGCGCGTATTTTCGCCCAAGACTCTTCGATCTCAATCCGGTATGTCCCTCCCCTGCGTCGTTTTTCGAATCTTTCAGGTGCGGAAACTCTGCCACCTTGCACTTCAGCCAATGGCACGGATCGCATCCTACCAGCTCTAAGCTATCAATGTAATTTTATCGATTGTTTCAACCCGAGTCGAAATTTTCAGCCTATTTTGACCCTCCAGATCCTCACAGTGGTAGGAAATAAAGGCAGTAAAGTAGCTTCGTATTCAATATAAAATGAGCTCCTACTTAACGCCTAGAACGGGAACAAATTTCCCTTTTCTCCAATTGCAGGCGCTAAGGAGGACGTCGATTGGCACACGTATACACGCACACGCATACACTCTATTGCGCATATAGAGATACATATGCCTGAATACGCGCATGCGCAGACACACGTATATACCCGCACACATACATGCCTAAGCATACACCAACACACGTATACTAGTACCTATACGTATGCATGCGTGCCTGCTATAGGGATCCGCCTATACATGCATACGTGAGGGCAATTCCTATCAAAAATATTGTTACTGTTTGCCCAAGATCCATTTCTTCCACTTTGGAGAGTTGCTGGAGCTGCAGGGGCAAGTTTGAAGCGAATGCGAAAGGTTCGCTGGGTGGAGATAATGGAAAGGCCATTGGAAAAGTAGCCCTCTACGGCGAACGCGCGGTCCTTCCTAGTCCAACGCATGACGGTTACTGAAAACTATCAGACCCGCTCTTTCGAATGCGACCATCCCCACCCTCGTTTCGTCGAAACAGCCAAATGCGCGATAGGTCCAAACGCAATCAAAAGAGGAGCTGAAACGACTTCAGCTAGGTTAGGTAGGAGTATAAGAGCATATGCAGGAGGTAAGCAGCAAAGGAAGAGTATGTGGCGGCCCATAGTAGGACTTCTAGCAGTAAATAGACTCAAGTGAGGCTGACATAGGATCAAAGGCCTTTAAAATAGGCTGAAAATTTCGACTCGGGAATGCTCCCGGGTCGAAATGTTCAGCCTATTTTAAAGGCCTTTGATCCTATGTCAGCCTCACTTGAGTCTGTTTACTGCTAGAAGTCCTACTATGGGGTCCTCACATGCACTTCCTTTGCTGCTTACCTCCTGCATAGGCCCTTATGCTCCTACCTAACCTAGCTGAAGTCGTTGCAGCTCTTCTTTTGATTGCGTCTGGACCTATCGCGCATTTGGCTGTTTCAACGAAACGAGCGGCTCGGGCTATCTGCCGCTATCAAGACTTCTCTTTTGTTCGAGTTTCGAAGCCACTAAGTCTTTTCGAAGCGGCTTCAAAGTCTGTCTGCATTGTCCCCGTTGGTTTGGAAGCCTGAAATAGTTTAGGGGAAAAGCATTTAGTGGGCATTTTCCAGTAAAGTCATTGCAGTTTCTGTAGAATTAGTAGTTTCGTAAACAACGTTTTTGACACTGATGGAAGACATCTCGAATATCCGCAGTCATCGATGCTTTTTCAAGATAATTCAGTCTCAATCGTCACAATTACTTGCAACCCTAAGGAAGCTTTGCAGAACAAAAATTGAATGTCCCGGTTGCTGCGAAAACGAAGCACTTTTCGTCAAGCGCTGATGTCTTGTTCGTCACAAACGAAAGAACACTCGCTCTTTCGCTGTTTCTCCTCCGTTACCCTCATTGCTGTACCACGTTTTACCCGAGTTCTATTATTACCCGGTCCCCGGGTTAGCGTACTCGTGTATAAGATGTGCGGATGTACTGCAAGGAGACACTAAACTTGTACGGGAATCATGAAGCAGAGTATACTCGTGGAGAAAACTATCGGAGCTGCTTGCGCCACATAGCTTGCGCTTCATGCCGATGATGCTCCGCCGACCTATGTGTCTATGCATGCATCCGTATACGTGCACTTTTGCATACACGTATACAGAGGGGGAGCGACACGTCAACGAAGACTCGTAGAGTTGCATAAACAACCAGTGCAAAGGGGAGGCTGACGGGAAAGGTTCTCTGTACACCGGTGAGAGTTGGCATGTGCTTTTGCTTCGCAACTATTGATAGTATACGATTACGCAATTGCGGATGTGGAGCGTTCTTACAACGCCCGTTATATAGGCCAGGGACACACTGATCGCCGACAAGTGGAAAAACGAAAAAGATAAACAAGCAACGTGCATGTGTGTGTGCAGATTTCAATCGACATCGCTTGACTTTCACGTGAGAGCAATTTGCGCGGAAAATTGGCGAGGCAAATATTTTCACGATCCCAAACTACATTCCTACACTCCGCTGGGCTGACTTTTGTGCATGCGGTTTATCTCTGAAGAGTATCAAGACCCAACAGCCGTCCATGAGGGCCGTATGAGCTTCTCTCCCGATTCCAAGATTTCCCTCGAACAACCGATGTTTTCTAAAGATCGGCAAATAATGTCATTCACTTGCTAGACAACTGGTCGCACCGGAGAAGCATGTCCGGTGTCATGCCGACTCCCCGAACGGCTTGCACTCATCATCTGGCAAGGAATGCAGTTTGGCAATTAGGAAGAAACAACAAAACCGGGGATTAGAAAGAAATTAGGAGCAAAGAAGATTACAAAGCAACCACTCTAATGGCTGTCTTCACTGATGAGTCTGCAAGTACACACATATACACACATTTTTTGCTATCATCTAGTCATCAGATAGTCATCAGCACTACGACCGCAGGCTCGACCTAACTTTCAAATGTAGCTTCTGCATAAAATTGCCATTTGGATCCTTTCTTTTTCCACTAGAAGAGGAGCTTGTTAGGCATACGTGTGTAGAAACTAAATCACTGCGTGCTGATAAGTCAAAAACTCAAGTCCTGCCGGGTCTCTTAGACCTACACTCCAACTCCAGTTAAACAAATGTTGCAATATTTTTGGCAGTGCGATTGGCGTTTGAACGCGAAGATTATGAGATTTGGCGATGCACATGAAATTCTGTGATTCGTTTGCGCTCGTTGCATCCGGTGCTGTTCCTTGCGGTTGTCCATTGCGCGATGAGTACCGGAGAGGAGCAGCGCTTAAAAATGTGTTCGGCAGAGTCGAGTGGGGAGACAAACATTTTAACCATTTTCCTGCGCCTTCACGTTTCTTGAGTTACCCCCCCCCCCCCCCTTACCCGCTCTCTATATCTTTCTCCCTTTTTGCTTCCTCAGGGACCGATATAAAACTGGCGGATGCGTTTCGAGTCCTTTACGAGAGCCGTTTCGCGTCGGCTCCTCTTCTTCCTCTCTTCCTCTTCTTCTTCTAACTTTATGATCTTCCAGCGTATCTCTCTTACCGCGTCGGGAGGAGAGCGCCGAGCTTGAGATTCCGAGAAACGTACTCTCCTGGATTATGCGTGCGCACGCGCGGGTGGGTGTGTGTGTGTGTGTGTAATTCTGCTGTTGCTCATATAGCGCACAGCGGAAAGACATGGTCTGGAGTCGGGCTGCATACTGCTTGAGACGCATGCAGACTCATTTTTGCAGCCACCTCTTGCAGGAAATCATTTGTTCAATAGAAGAAACGTGCACTCGAATAACCCAAATTACGCAACTTCCGTTCGTCATTTGTGGCAATGTTGCGTTGTTTTTTTCCACTTTCTGAAAACCCTCAGGCTCCACACTATGCGGTTCTAGCGGAGTGTTTTTGCCGGATCTATAGTGTAATATAAGTCTTGAACTATGCATACACTATAGATCCGGCAAAAACGATCCGGTAGAACCGCACAGTGTGCACCCGACCTTATAGGGCTGTTGCATGGGGGGGGGGGAGGGGGGTATGAACCCTCCCATGGAAGATTTTCGACATTAGAACAGGCATATCCTGGTCATTTAAAAATATATTTCTCTTCCTAATTGAACAGTTTTAACAGGTCTGCATAAGCTTGAGGCGAAAAAAACAGGTTGATATGCGATATTTTGTTCTGAAGGGAGTATCGGGATGACGGGATCGAGATTTTACACATAATTGATACGTAGTCTTGCCTTTTTGAAAACTTTTTTTCTAATTGGAATATATTGATAATCAATGATGTTATTGTTTACAGAAAGTGATAATATCGGGGGGGGGTATCTAACCTCCCATGGAAGGTTTTTGAGAGAATAGGGCCATCCTGGTCGTTTGAAAATATATTTCTCTATCTAATTGAACAGTCTAACAGGACTGCACAAGTTTGGGACTTGAAAAAAGTCGATTTTCAATTTTTTCCTCTTTACACACAATTGTTACCTAGTCTTGCCAATATTGAGTTTCTTTCTAATAGAAAAATATTGATAAACAATGATGTTATTGTTTAAAGAAAGTGCCGCCATGGTATGGCTAAAATAGGTGCAGTTGGTACGGACAACTGGGCTGATCTGAAATGAGCCTTGAAATCTGAAATGAAGTTTGCATCGTTGGAATGCAAAGAAAATGATCGTTTTTCAACGGGAAGTTTTTCGGCAAATCGTCGTAACGAAAAACCCTCGATCGTTTTTTAAGTCGCTTGTTTCAAGATCAAAAATATAAAAATGATAAAATAAAAATAATTCTCGTCGCATTCCAACGATGCAAGCTTCATCATGATCTGTAATAAAAAATACAAGAATTTACTTTTAGTCGACTCGACGAGATACTTTTTTTTTGTCGATTTTGCAAACTACAAAACCGACAAGCCGACGAGAAAAAAAAACGTTCGATTTTCGTCCAAAAAAGAGACAAAGTCGATAATTTCTTATTAAGGGGTTGCCCCCACTTGCGATTTTGAAAAAATCGATTTTTTTTATTGCATTTTTTTGAAGTACAAGTATCCGGGCCCATACTTCTGTATGGGCCCGAAATAGATGACTCTATATAAGTTTACGAAAAAAAATATTTTCTTCGTGTAAACTGAAATTGAAACTTTAAACGCGTTTTTCTCAAAATGGCATTTCTGAAGTCGGTGACCAAGATTACTCGAACACTAATGAACCGATCTTCTTCAAATTTTGCAGGCTTATTTAATACATAAAAATGTAGTCTTTCATCGTTCGATTTTTTTTTTTCGAAAAAAAAATGGCCGTTTTATAGCCAAAAAAGGGCCGTTTTTTTTTTCGTTAAAATCGAACCATTAACTTTGACTGTCCGCCATTTTGTGAAAAATGAATATTTTTTAAAATCCTTCGATTAAAGACTAGTTTATACTTATATTTGACTAAATCCATCCGCATTTTTGTTTTCAGATGATCCACTTCGCCGCAATGTTGGTCACCGCAAACCGTGTATATAAAAACATTATTTCATTGACGGCCATTTGCCACTAAACAATGTAATATTTTTCAATAAAAAATTACTGAAAGTTCTTCAAGATGTGTTCTTTGAGATGATATATTGACCGATTAAAAAAGTTTTGTAGTTTTCTTTAAAAAAATTCATGAAAAAGGCCTTTTTTGCGCTACAAGTGGGGGTAACGCCTTAACATTAACCACATATAAAAAAATAGATAATGTGTTAAACTATGCTCGAAAATTTAACGTTGTCTCTACGTGTAAAATTACTTTTTCCATAATCTCATTCATATTCACCGCTCATTCAGTGCACGGATCGTCCAACATTCCTCGATCCCACCCCCCTGCGATGCCCCAGTTGTAAAGAACGTGCAAAAATGCACCCTGCCACCCTGTACATCAACTCGGAAAAAAAACAATAAAAACGCATTGACAAGCAATAAATTGTGCGGCTAAAAATGAGCCGGTCGAAAGAACGAAAAAAAGTGTACCGCCTTCCGTTGGGCTATATGTTACGAATCGGTGGAGTGCAAGTACGCGCACGGTATCTACACATATATATATATTCCGTGTGAAGCACAAGTGAACCTGTTACACGCTCACCGGCAAACTATACACTACCGGTGTACGCTCTATGTAATACGGTTGTATGTACCTGTTACAGCAGAACGGAGAAAGAAAAGGCACGACTGTTTTCCTCCTTCCCACTCGCGTTTGCCCCCACTCTCCTTTCGCGTGTCTTCCGGCGGGGTGGGCGGAAGGTGATAGCGCGCCTGAAGTGGTGGAAGACGTGGAGTGCAGGAGGGGGAAAAAATGCAACAAAACGGGGACAACGGCGAAAGTACACAGCATGGAACTGCCCCCCCCCCCCCATCAACCTTACCTCTCTCTTCTCTTCTGACACCCCCCCCCCGTGTCACTCCCCCTCCGAACAATGTTGTATTGTGCGTGCTCTTTGCTCGCACTTTGCCGCTGCAATCGCCGCGAGGCTCCATTCGTTCTTTTTGTCGCACTTTTTCTCTCTCTTGCTCCTCCCCCCCCCCTTTTTCTCTCTCGGTACGTACACTCCGTATACGCGTACAGCAGGGCGTTAACCCAGGTCAGCAACTGCCTGGGCCGGACAGCCGGGTCCGGCGTGTTTCTCCACGTTAAGCCAACCGGAGCGCGAGTTCTCGCGCGAATGTTTCCAGGCTTGTTCCCCAACAACGAAAACGTTCGCGGCCGTGCGAAACATCAACCGACACACTTTTCCTCCGCGTTAATCGCCTTTCGAGGGTGAGAAAAATCACCTCGAACGTTTTTTTCACACTTCGATCATGAGCCAATGAAATTGAGGACGGTTGGCGGGCTCGGGAGCACGGCTTTGCGCTTCGAGTCGCGAACGGTGGAACAGGAGGAAACGAAGGTGCAAAACTATTTTTCTCTGGGGAGAAATAACAAGAGAAATAGGGGAGGAGAACGTGAATGGGAAAATGAACGAGGTGAAATTGGATTAATTTGGCGCTGAATGGAAGCCCGCGTAGACGTTTCTTAGGGTTGGCCTGATCAGGATCAGGCCCCGATCGGGCCGGAAGTATTTGGGCCCGAAATCAGGCAATACTAAAATGGCCCCACTGAGGCCATCGCTGATAAGCCCCACTAAGGCTTTCCCCGATAGGGCCCTACCAAGACTATCCCCGATAAGGCCCTTCTGAGGCTTCCCCTGATAAGGCCCTATGCAGGCTTTCCCAGGTGAGGCCCTACTAAGGCTTTCCCTGATAAGGCCATAAATAGGCTTGCCCTATAACTGCCTCAGCAGTCGATAGATGCATGTAACCTCTCTTATTTTCCACGTGGAAACTTTGATTCGATAGTATCGTAACTTTGGAGTTTCGATGTATTCCTGAATTCCATAAACAAAAGGTGGCATGGACTGTCACGGCAAAAAACGTTATGCAACTCGGATGCGTTTCGGAAGATTTCGGCAGCTTTGTAAGGCGGAGAGAGAGGGATTGAGAGACCAAAGAAATCCCTATAATTATTGTTGTATCACATAAAGTATATCAATTAGTTAATACCATTGTGATGATTAGAGAGTTTTATCGAATAACATGCTATACATTTTTCAAACATAACGTCGCATATATATATATATATATATCGTTAAAACTCACCAATTATTACAATGGTATTAACTAATTGATATACAATCTGTGATACAACAATAATTATAGGAATTAATTTGGTCTCTTATGCCATACCTGCGACAAAAATGTTACAAGCACTCGGTACTCACAGAGTCACCGTGCGTAGCTATAGGTAGGTAGGTACTAAGTTCGATTTAATATAGACGATATGTTTTCTACGACAAAAAATCATTTCTGAAGGCGAGGGAATGACGTATTATGATACAAAATCATTGTTGTAGAACTGCAAATTAAGGTTTTTATTTCATTTTGGTTTTTTGAAATATTTCATGCATATAGTATACTTGGATTTATAGTGTATATTGTAAGCTAATAAAGATTTATTCGAATCCAATCTTTATTTATTCAATTTGAATATATTTAATATTCAAAAAGAATAGCTTAAACAAAAAAGAAACGAAAAAACCTATTTGATTTCAATAGGTTCTATTGAAATTAATTTTTTTTTTAGCACTGCAGGAAATTCGATAGCGGTCTGACCAAGAAACTCGATAAGGGACACATCAGGTAACCAGTTCAGGCCCATACGTGACACAACGTTACATTTTCTAGCAGGGCCCTTTCAGGCTGCCTTATAAAGGCCCTACCAGGGCAGAGGGGCAATCTGAACGTGCCCTGAATCGGGCCCTACAAAAATGTCTACGCGGGAGGCTGCTCGATACGAAAAAACGTGGACTTGGAATGGTTTTTTTTTTCGAAAGGGAGATATTTGGACGATGGTTCGCATACAAGACGGAGCAAGAAAACTCCTTTCTGGTGTCGCAAACGTGTAATTTAAATTTCCTAGACGTCGTTACGCGTTCCGGAGACGCTGAACGGGAGATAGATTAAAGATATCTCGTTAGCGGAATTGTTATCCTCGTTCTCGAGCGTATGATCGTTCCGTGAACGGCTTACACCACGTGTGTACAGTTTAAGTGCGCACACTACGTGTATATATATGGAAAAAGGATATTTTAAACCTGTTACAAGTATGATTGTTTATAGATACAGACCGTCCTCAAAACAGTCAAATGTGTCGAAGACATTCCTCAAAAATTTTTCAAACGAATTATCGATTTTGGGCTCAGAGCGATCCTTGAAAAGATCTTTGTACAAATTTGCATATTTTCGTATGAAGGTATTTTTAATGACATTGGGTTTTACGTTCTCATTGTTGAAAAAAATTGGGAATAAAGAAATCCTCATTTTTAAAGAAATTGAGACATAAAATATTACGCTTGAAAGAAATTTTTAAGGAGAAGAAATATAATTTCTTTAAGAAAGGATTAAAAACATTCTTATTTTTAAAGAAATTAAAAAATGAAAATAGTATCATTTTTCAGTTGAGTAATGAAAGAATTCTCCTTTTGAAGAAATTTAGAATTTTTTTTTAAATTATGACATCAATTTTGATTTTGACAAAAATGAGAATAAAAAAATATTTTTATTTTTAAGAAATACCGAAATAAGAAAATCGTATTCTCTTACTTTTCCATTTTTTTCATTATCCAAAAACTTTATTGTACATTCGGAGTCTAGGTCCTCAATGCGGATGCTTAAATTACACTTTCGAGAGATTTTATCAGCCCAAATTTGTCGAGAGGAATGTGTGCATAGAAAAAAAATCATTGCACTCCAACGATGCAAACTTCACATTTTGAATGGGATTGAAGTTTGCGTCGTTGGAATGCAACGAAATTTTTTTTTCATTTCTTACTTTTATCGTCAACCAAAATCATCTTTCGCAGATTTACGTTTTAGATCACTAGGGATCTCAAAAAATGCCTACGTAACTCTCTTATCTTAGATATACCAAAGGAAATTTGGGAAGAAGAGAAAAATCAATTATTCTTGCATTCCAACGACGCAAACTTCAACATCGTGCTTTTATCGGGATCCACGTAATGGTCACTATAGAGACGGCAAGCTACCTTCGAAGTTGAACGTTTTCAACTTCACCTTACATGTATATTAGAAACTTGATACATAGAATAGTGATAAGTTCGCGGAGATCCGCGTTGACTCCTCTTCACTAACTGATTCCCACCGCGTACACGTCGTTAACATACTCGTGTGCTCAAGACGCGATATATAGCGTGCGAGGGAAACGCATATTTGAAGGGAGAGAAAAGTTCTCGCGGGCACATTCCCCATCCGGAGATACATATAAATGTGAGGATGAAAAAGAAGATAAAGAAATACATACATATATTCACGCGTACGAACTGTCATACTTCGGAGCACCATTCGCGCGAGGGAGTGAGAGAGAGAGAAAGAGAGATAGAGGGAGAGAGAGAGAGGTGGAAAGAAAAAGTGATATCGCATACTCCCCTTAACGCTTCCAACGATCTCGTTGAAAACTGCTGGCCACGTTTGAGATAGATCGACCTCACTATATAGCGTTAGTGAAGAAAAACTACGCTAGCTATATATTTATGTACGAAGAGTTGTACATGTGTAGAGGCTCTAAGAATTATTGCAAGGTTCACTATGTGAGAAGAAAATAGAGTTTTATTAGTCTCTTTTTGTGCTTAGAAAATCCTCTCCCTCCCCCCTCTCATTCTCTCCCTCTACTCCTTTCTCGATCGTTGATAATCGAGAACGAATTATTCTCCCGTGTCTATGGGACATGTCAAAGTGTCGTTTGTAGTATTGATGTTCTTGGCTTATATACGGGCTGATACACACGCACACATACGCACTGCGGACAACCCCCTTATTGGCTTATGCCAATAAGGACAGCGTATTGAGAAGGATTGTATCTTGGCGCTGATCGACAGACGAGAGCATCGCTCGTTCGTTTTGCTCTCGACGATAGTTCGTACGAGGGGAACGATGACATGTCTCTCTCTCTCTCTTTCTCTCTCTCTCTCTCTCTCTCTCTCTCTCTCACTCACTCACTCACTCACTCACTCACTCACACTCACTCACACCCACTCACTCACTCACTCACACTCACTCACTCACACCCACTCACTCACTCACACTCACTCACTCACACTCACTCACTCACTCACACTCACTCACTCACACCCACTCACTCACTCACACTCACTCACACTCACTCACTCACACTCACTTACTCACACTCACTCACACCCACTCACTCACTCACTCACTCACACTCACTCACTCACACCCACTCACTCACACCCACTCACTCACTCACTCACACTCACTCACTCACACTCACTCACTCACACTCACTCACTCACACTCACTCACTCACATTCACTCACTCACACTCACTCACTCACACTCACTCACTCTCACTCACTCACACTCACTCACTCACACTCACTCACTCACTCACACTCACTCACTCACACTCACTCACACTCACTCACACTCACTCACTCACTCACACTCATTCATCCACCCACACTCACTCACACTCACTCACTCACTCACTCATACTCACTCACACCCAAACAAACAAACTCACACTCGCTCACACACACTCACACTCACTCGCACTCACTCACATTCAGTCACACTCACTCACACTCACTCACTCACACTCACTCACACTCACACTCTCACTCACACTCACTCACTCATTGCAACGTGAGAAAGCGAGAAACCTACAAGGGAGAGACAAGAGCTGCCCCGTCGATATCTTGCTAGGATCGAACTTCGGCCAATCAGTCACGTTAGCGTCTCTCTTTATTCACCGGGCAAGCCCTATCGATCCTCCCCATCTGACGTAGCATTTTTCAAAAGGGTAATCCTGAACCCTTCGGATTGTGCATGTTCTGAATGATTTTGCTTTATTTTTTTTTTCTCGCCTTTCCATCAAGCAGAAAAGTCCTCTTCGTTGGATACGTTGCCTTCCGAATTTCCTTCAACCGAAGTAGCATTTTCCAGAAGGGCAATCCGGAACCCTTCGGATTTTGAAGACGCCGAGTGATTATCTTTTTCTCTCGGCTTACCATCGAGCGGAAAAGTCCTCTTTGTTGGATACGTCGGTGCCTTTTAATTTTTATCGAAACTCTCCGCGAACAGATGTAGCATTTTTCAAAAGGACAATCCTGAGCCTTTCTTATTTTTGAGAAATTGAGAAATAAAGAAATTCTTATTTTTGATAAATTGAAAAATAAAAGAATTTTTCTTTTTGAGACGTTTACATGCGCCTAGTGCATGTGCTGAAGATTAATTTTTTTCTCGGCTTTTCAACCGTAAAGTCTTTTTTGTTGCCTTGTTGTCTTTCAATTTTCGACCACCATTCCGTTTATTTCGATTCTTTTTTTTTTCCTCGCGTTCAGCGACACTTGTCATTGTGTCAAAGTCCCAGGCTATTCTCGAAATGGAATCGGCCTGATAATTAAGCCGTCAAACGTTGATGCATGCACACCTCGACTGTACGCGGCGAAAAGTTTGCAACACACAGATCGTGTATGAGATTGTGCAGTCGAGAGGCTCGGCGAAAATCTCCGTAGAGAGAAACTAAGAAAAAATCCTAAACGCCGGCAGCGTATATTGTTTGTCCCGTCTCTTTCTCTCTGTCGCTCTCTCTTTCTCTCTTTCCTCTTTGCCGCGGTCGATTCTCTTGTCTTGTGTGCCGCGCCTCGACCATTTAATCGAACGTGGGTGGTTGCGCTGCATTTTATCGTGGGCGTATGTAACCCTTTCGATCTCGGTGAGCTCACTCGCGTGTGCCTTGGCACTCTCGTTGCTTTCATTACACATCGGGAACCGTTGTATTTAAATCTTTTACAATCTCCCCCCCCCCGCCCTCTCGTAACACGAATCTCCGGATACAATTTCTCTCCCTTTCGATTTCCTTCACACTCTCGAGAGCACTCGCAACTTATTTTTTTCTCCCCCTCGTCCATTTCTCATTCTCGACACGGGCAATGTTTCCGTGTATACGCGTGAACGAGAGAAAGTCAATCGAAGCTGATTGCAAAGTTCCAGGGAAAAGGGTTCTTTCGCGTTGAAAAAAAAAACAATGTATATCCGCACTCAGCCAATTATTCATTTCTCTCACTTTCCCCTTTGTCGTTCGTTTTAACTCGCCAGAGCGGCTTTCTTCACCCCGCCCTCCGCCCTTTGGAGAGACACCGTCTCATCGCAATTACGAAAGGGTGCAACCGGCCTGTTCGAAGGGCCAATGGGAGCGTTACGCCCTTTCATCAATGAAGCCCACCAATTTGTGTATACCTAGACGCACATGTGCGTGGGCGTTTGTATTTGTACACGTAGAAAAACGTGCCGCGACGAATTGAGCTTATCCTGGGCGGAAGGTCTGCGGACTTTGGAGTGTAGAGGGCCCGGAAGTGTGAGAAGAGGGGAAAGAAATGTTACTGTAGAAAAGCTACGAAGGAAGCGGGCTTTCAATTACTTAGAGTGCCTGGCTTCTCTCTCTCTCTCTCTCTCTCTCTCTCTCTCTCTCTCTCTCTCTGGCATTCTATCCATATCCCTTTCCGCTTCTCGCAAGCTGTGCTCCTCGACACCGGGAGAGAGTCAGCACTGCTCCGCCAGCTTCGACGAGTTCTCCCTGGTCCGAGTGAAATTTTAATCAGGCCCAGCGGCCACTTACAACCAACCGGTACCGATATTTCGTGTATTCGGGCGCAGGTGTGTGAGTGCGCGCGCAAACTTCGCAATCTGTCACCGCTAGGTGAGATAAGGGACAATAAGGAAAAGGTCTTTGTCTCGCGTTGGATTGCTCGACGACGTAACGAGAAAACACTTTCGCGATCCCTTTCCGTTTCTTTTTTTCCCTCGGGTGATGAATATGCGTATCAGCCGCATGATGCACTTGACGGCGGAACCAAAGGAAAACAACGGAGACCAATGAATACACGGAAACAAAGATAAGTAATAGTCAACAATTCGCTTTTGTCTGCAATGTGTCACTCGTTTGCTCGTATTATCCACTTTGGATTACAATAACATGTATTTCGATATATATATGTGTGTGTATACGTATATATTGATATATATCTATAGATCGGTATTGCTATATACATCTCCTATAGACTGAACTCTGCAGGTACGAGCGCGTGAATAATTTTAGAGAGGGAGAGAGAGAAAGAGGGAATGGGAAAAAGGAAGGAAGGGAGCGAGAGAGAAAAGCTCAGCGGGCGAAATTCTCCGCGTGACCCTAAAGCCTCCCTTAAACAAACCGATTGCTTAAATGGGGATTAATTAAAGCGAGGGACTGATTTGGAAACAAGGGAGCAAGAGAAGTTTAGACATGTATTTGCATGCGGCCGGCTGTCCCCGACGCTTTACGCCGAATAACTCCACCATCAACGAATATATGTATGGGATATTCCACGCCATTTCACCTAGCCCGTGGCCCCGACCATTTTTTATTTTTCCTAATTTTTTGTTGTAAAATTGTACCCCACGAGAGGAGTATCCGCACCAATTTTCAGATTTTTATCTGTTCTCTTTCAGGAGTTATAATTTTTCAGAAAATGTCGGTTTCGGAAGTTTTGGAAACGTTTAAACGCTGATAACTCCGGAACTAATGAGTTATCGACAAATGTAGATATACAGCTTTTTTCATTTTGCAGCGTACTTTTGTTGAAAAATATGAAAACATTATCAATTATAAATATCAACGTTTTTTTGCTTCTAAAGTGTAAATGATTTTTTAAAAAGATGATTGCCTTTTTTATTTTTTTTCAAAAAATTGTTTAAAATAGAGTGACCCATTCTATGATTTTTAAGAATAGTCTCATCGTGGGCCTATTTTTTCTTCTATTTTTTAAATCGAATTAATGATATTCTTTTGAGAAGATTTTTATCATTTTAATCTCCAATAATGCTATTAATGATTTTGTGATTTGCAATTCGGCTTCGACGGGCTTGGAATGGTTTATTTTTAATTTATGCTGAATTTAACGAAAAATCAATAATTTTTCATTCAATTTTTGTTTAAGTAATTTTTTATTCAACATTTTTTTAAATCCGTTTTGACACGGATATTCCGTTCATAGGATAGAATTTGACAAAAAAAATATCAGGAAAATAAAATATGGTCGGGGTCACGGGCTAGGTGAAATGGCGTGGAATGTCCCATATATATATATATATATATATATATATATATATATATATATATATATATATATATATATATATATATATATATATATATATATATATATATATATATATACATACACATACATATGCGTGTGTGTACACCTATACATACCTCAAATTCCATTTACAAATGCGCGTAAGGCTTGATTTCACAAGGTTCAAGCACTCCGCTCGGTACAACGTGCTGAAATAAACTCCAATAGCCACAATTAAAATTGCATCGTTGAAATGCAACGGTTTGCATAATTGCGATTTTTTTTTTTTTTCAAATCGTTAACCAGCTCTTATTCGAATATTTCGGCAGTTTTACACGACGAAAGCTACTTTAACGTTTTTTTAAGGATTTTTTCTAACAAGTAACATCACTTGAGTGTCCGCCTTCGATTTTGTTGAAACTATTGGAGAATTTTTTTAATCGGCGGAAAAACAGGTGTAAGGCAGAAACCCCAACCCTCAAAGAAAGTCGTGTCGAGGGATGATTTTGCAGTTTTACCCACAAGCAGTCATCCGATCTGAATGTAGCAAAAACGAAAATTCTTCTCGTATAAAGCGACGAAAAATCCATTATAGAAGTATATTGGAAAAAAAATTAATTAAGCAGTGACACGCCTTTCTTTGGGGGTGGTTGAAACCGTTTTTCCGTGGATAAAAAAGAAATACGTGTCTCATAGTTTTCAATGCTTTATCACATACATGAGTTTCAACAAAATCGAAAGTGGACGATGTTGAAGTTTGCATCGTTGGATTGCAACGAAAATGCGTTTTAATTTTTTTTATTGCCTCATTTTCATTGTCCGGAAAATTTTCTTCAATATTTAGACTGAAGATCTCTAATAAGGATTCTGAAAAATGTTCAAGCGATTTTGGAGGACCGAATTTGCAAAAAAAAATTGGGCTACGGATCTTGCGTTGCGTTCCAACGATGCAAACTTCAATATCACGAAAGCGGACACTTGATGTTCCTTGTAAATCGTACAACTCAAATTTGCAAAAAATTATTTTGGGTGACAGCAAACATGTATGAAAAAAATGAATTTCCGTTGTCCCAACGATGCTAACTTCACCACCATCTTTCTATGGTCTTGAAGTTTGCATCGTTGAAATGCAACGAAATTAAACGATCAAACGAACTCACCTGAGTGAAGTTCGATCGTAATTATCTGTAGAGTCTCGTTCGAGATGATTACAACGTAGTACCGCCTACTTCGGTACGCTGGGCCACGATTTTTTAGAGCTGATAAAAAACAAAAGATCTTCCAACTAGCCTCCGTCCACCATCTCCCACCATGGTAACGTCATATTGTTTAAAGCTGCTCCGGGTCGATACAAAAGTAATAGAAAGAATCCAAAAAGATTATAGGGCGGGGGTGATGAAGGAATTGAATCTTTCCTGTGGTAGGGAGTAATCATCTCGAACGAGACTCTACAGATAATTACGATCGAACTTCACTCAGGTGAGTTCGTTTGATCGTTTAATTATCTTACGAGTCTCGTTCTCGTGATTACAACGTAGATGTTTAGAGATAAACGGAGAAATTTTCATCAAGAAAATTTATTTTTTATTACTTTTGGATGTAAATAGGGCAACATGAACGCACAACATTACAAATACAACAATTATAAACGTAAACAGTTATAACCGCAGACAATTATGGCAGAAACAATTATAAACCAAAACAATTATAATTGATTGAAGATAGTTTTTGCAAAAATCTGTCTTCCCGCCTGGATGGGGCGATTATGAAAATTCGCAAAAACCTGAGAATCGCCAGACCATCTTGCCGTTTTCTTTATTATATTTACATCTACGCCTTTGGCTAATGCTGCTGACGTTGATGCATGCCTTGTAGAATGGGCTGTGAAAATCGGGTCAATACCACTTTTTGCTAGGATTGATCTAACCCATCGGCTTATTGTTTGTGTTGTTGCTTTTTTATATGGTTTTCTCGACGTTATGAGAACATTCTCGCAATTACCCCTTAGCGTTTTTGTAATTTGTAAATATTTATCGAGTGTACTCGCAATACAAATTTCAGGCTGGTCTTTAAAATATGGTAATAAAAGTAAAGGTTGTGAAGCCCCTGGTCGTGATGTTTTAATTAAATCGGTGATTTTTATTTCCAATCCGTCTTCATAATACTTTATGTTTCCTAACTTCATTAAGGAGTACGTTTGAATTCTATGAGCGGTTCCTAAAGCCGTTAGGGTTACGAGTCTTTCTGATAACTCTTGTAGGGTTAAACTATCGAGTGGATACATTTTTGTGATGTACGTAAGGACTGTATTAATATCCCAAGTTACGTCGTATTTTTGTTTGATTGGTCGGAGTCGAAAGATACCTTTGAAAAATCTGTTAATGTTCGAGTCATTGCTTAAATTATTTGTCGATATTAATGAAATAGCTGAACGCATTGTATTTAAAGTCCCATAGCTAGCGCCGTCCTTGAATTGATTTCGTAAAAATTCTAATATTTCATTTGGATTTCCATTGTAGATGTCCGTGTTCATATTTTGACAAAAGGATACCCATAATTTTAGCGGTCTCGAATATTGTTTCCAGGTACTATCTGCTAGGGATGCCAAAAGGACCTCAATTACCGATTCTGACAACTTTTTCTTGCGATAGGCTTCGCGGACAATCTCCCGGCAATCAACCCGAGGGATTTTTCCAGAGGATGGTGAAGAGTTCTACAAGGGGATAGTAGCAGTCCTTTAGTTGGTTGAAAAAACATTGGTTTTTCTACGAGTAGCTCTGTAAATAGCGGGTACCATGCTTGAGATGGCCAGTTTGGTACAATAGCAATACCACAAGCTTGATCGGATATTACTTTCCTCAGGAACCTCAAAATTAATGCAAACGGAGGGAACGCATAAAAATAATTCGATCCCCAATTTAACGTGAATGCGTCGATCGTAAATGCATCCGGATCTCTGTGCCAGGAGCAATATTTTTCACATTTTTTGTTGATCCGAGATGCGAATAAATCTATGTCTGGTTTACCAAATTTCTTTACAATTTTCTGATAAATTGAATTCGCGAGCTCCCATTCTGTGTCGATATTTTTTATTCGGGATTCCCTATCTGCTTCTATGTTATCTTTGGATGCTATATAGGAAGCAAAAATCCAATTGTTTCTACTTTCGCACCACGTCCAGATTTCTTTTGCAATTTTATGGAGATCTGAGTGTTGTACGCCTCCCATCCGATTAACATATGCTATAGCCGTAGTATTGTCAATTCTTAATAATATCTGGCAGTGGGATAATTTTGCAGCTATAGACTTTAACGCTAATAATACTGCAGTCAACTCTAATTGATTTATATGTAATTTTCTTTCATTTTCATTCCAAAAACCGTGAGTCTTTTCTCCAGTGGTATAAGCTCCCCAGCCCGTTGTTGAGGCATCGGTGAATATTTCTTTTGTAAATCTAAATTCTCGTATTTTGCTGACAGAGGTTTTTATATTTTTAGACCACCAGCCAAAATCGCTTCTTAATTCATTAGATAATAAGAGGGGGGCATCATAATCCCCACCACTTATTAAGAGGTGTCGAAATTTCTCGCGTTCGAATTCTTTTGTGTGCAACCACCCATATTCAATTGCTCGGCAACAGTCAACTATTCTTCCAATAAAATGTGCAAAGTGTCGAATAGTGCACGATTTTTTGTTGCGAAATTCATCAATTAGGATGGAAATTTGTGATCTTTTTTCGTCTGGAAGTTCTAATGTCATTTTTTGAGAATTGATAACGAAACCCAGGAACTTGCAAGTTTTTTGTGGTATTAAATTACTTTTCTTATGATTTATTAAAAAACAAAGAGATTCTAGTAGTTGTACCGTAATTTTGACGTTCTTTGAACATGCTGATGAACTTGATTCAATACATAAAATGTCATCCAGATAAATTGTGGAACGAAGGCCTTTTTCTCTCAAATGGTTTACGACTGGTTTGAGAATTTTCGTAAAGACAAAAGGTGCTGTACAGAGACCGAAAGGGAGGCATACGAATTCATATATCCTTTCCTCGAAAATGAATCTTAAGTATTTTCGGCTGTCCCGGTGTATGGGAACTAAGAAATACGCCTCTTGTAAATCGATATTAGACATGAAATCGTGAGGTGAAATCAATTTTGTCGCCGTTCTTATGTCCTCTAATTTGAAGTGTTTTGTCGCGATAAAACAGTTGAGCTTTTTTAAATTCAATATAAATCTCATTGATCCGTCTGGTTTAGGCACCAAAAAATACGATGAGATAAATTAGTCTTTGCATGGACGGCAGATTCTAATTGCACCCTTTGTTTGTAAGTTTTTAATGGCAAGTTTTATTTGTTCGCTATCTATTTCGGACTTAATGGTCGAATTCGAGGGTATTTCATTCTGAAAAACCGGCTCGTCAAATTTAATTTTATAGCCGCTTACGCAATCGATTACGAATTGATCGTTTGTAATATTTTTCCATTGTGAGATAAATTTTTTAAGGCGACCCGCACCTTTCTTGACCTCCAAATGTTCTACTGAGGTTTCCTGAAAATGGTCGATTTGCGGTTCTGAATCTGTGATTTGTATTGATCTCTCCGGCGAGGCTCTTGTCGGATTTGACTCGGCCGGAATTGCATTATTTTTCGTTTTTGAATGATGCCCGTCGGAAATCCAGTTCGGTTGAAATTGGGGGACGGGCGTTTCCAGTTTCCCGGATTAAGGTGCGTGGGAGTTGTTTTCGTATTTATTTGTGGCTTTAGCTCTGAGGCTACCTTTTCGATTGATTTTGCGGCTTTGATTTTTTCGCCTAAATTTTCACCAAATAAAAAAATGTCTGGCTTTGTTCCTGCTAATACACTCTTAACTTTCTTGTCGAGTGCCGGTATTATTAAGCATTTTCGAGTTATCGTTTCGAGACGATACGTGCCGGCCAGGATTCTTCCTGCATCAGCAAGATATTCCAGCAGTTGGTATTGATCAATTTCGTCTTTTTGACTTAATAACAGGGAGATCGCTGTACCCAAAGCAGCCATTGCTGTACCAAGGTAATTTTGGTTATTCATTAGGTACTTGTCCCGCTTGATAGCTGTTTCGTGGAGGCAGGAGATAACCTCCGGGTTCAATTTCGGCGCCTCCAAGCGACAATTTCCTGTGCGACCATATTTTTCTGAAACGCTCGCTTGATCTTCCTTTTTTAAACCTTCCGTCATCCATTTTTCCCAGTTTACGGCGAGACTGGGATTTAAGTTTAGTTCGGGTGCTTCCGCTTTGGCTGTTATGCCTAGGATGCGGAGGGTTTCTTCGTCAAATGCATTGCTTAGGTCGCTAGACGGAGATTCGGGGCTATTTATCCCGTCGATATTGTCTTTTTCACTTATTTGTGAGACTTCTACGATAACTGGTTCGTGTTCATGCTGTCCGCTGACATTTGATGACATGTCTGTAAATACATATTTACGTACATCTCCAAATAACCAGCTTGTTAACACAAGGTGATAATTTTAATTGTGCAAGGCAAATCTACCGCCGCCAGGTATTAATTCCCGGTAGTACATTTCTTTTTTTTTTTTTTTAATATCTTCGTATGGTATAAACCGCCAACTTTTGAAACCCGAGGACGCACATGTCACAATAGAGGACTCATGGCAGGGTGACTTTGTGCATTGTAACAACGTCGGGTCTTGTTTTTAAAGGAATTGTATGATTTATGATATGGCCCAAAAAGGGGTCTGTCTTTGTATGATTTACAATTCGCCAAATGCAGTTTTCAAAGGAGTTGTATGACTTTCGACATGGCTCGAAGGAGTCTGTCTTTGTACGGTCTGAAAAAAAAACCGCCAAGTCTTGTTTCCATAGAAATTGTACGACTTACGACATGGCTCAAAGGAGTCTGTCTTTGTACGGTCTAGAAGATCGCCAAGTCTCAATTTTCCGAGAAGATGTGTGACCCAAAACAGTACTCAAAAGAGTCTGTTTTCGTACGGTATAAACCGCCGAGTCAACGCATCATTACAATAATTTTGTTAAATGTTGAGATTTTTTTTTCTTTTTTCTTTTTTTTTACCTTCTGTTTCGTCCACTATTTTCGCCTTTTTCATTTTGGACGCCGGTTGATCTTCGTCCTCATGTCCCCGCTTTAGGTTTTCCGGTTCCGAATCAGATGAAGAAGCGGAAACATGTTTGGTCATTATTTTCTTCAACTTTTTCCAAAATTTATCTTCTTTTTCACGTTTCTTTTTCTTCTTCTCTGAATGACCCATTTCAAAAAAAAATTGACACAATTAAAGGCTCTTAGATCGTTTCCCTGCGCGCACGAAAAACGTTATGACGTTACCATGGTGGGAGATGGTGGACGGAGGCTAGTTGGAAGATCTTTTGTTTTTTATCAGCTCTAAAAAATCGTGGCCCAGCGTACCGAAGTAGGCGGTACTACGTTGTAATCACGAGAACGAGACTTGTAAGATAATCGATTTTTCGTATTTTCATTTCCTCATTTTTGTTATTCTCCAAATTCTTTCCTCCGCGATTCTCGATCTCGAAATGAGCGATATGAAAAGTGATTGAGGATTTTTCGAAACGACGATTTCCCGAAAAAAAAATCGAGCAATTGCAATAATCATTTTCATTGCATTCCAACGATGCAAACTTTAATCTCATTTTTTTTCCGATTGTTCATTTCTTTTCATCCCACAATTTGTGTCAGGCAAATGTGTCGATTTTTTTCGACTGAAATTTAAATCAAACCCATCCGCTGCAAAATTTTTGGAGTTCCCGCAAAATAGGATTTTTTAAGGGGTTAGGCCACTCTAGAGGCCGAAAAATAGGCTTTTTGGGGATTTTTTTCAGAAACACTACAAAATAAATCGAGATTACAAAAAAGGGTGTTTATCATTCAGATCAGTGATTGTATACAATAATTTTTTTGAAGCGATTAATTTCAAAATTGCGGCTGTGCAATGTTTATCTCAAAACTGCATTTTTTGTATATTGCATAGTTCATTTGTTATTAAGGCGTTACCCCCACTTGTAGCGCAAAAAAAGGCCTTTTTCATGAATTTTTTAAAGGAAAACTAGAAAACTTTTTTAATCGATTAATATACCATCTTAAAGAACACATCTTGAAGAACTTTCAGTAATTTTTTTAGTGAAAAATATTACATTGTTTAGTGGCAAAACGCCAGGGAAAATAAATATACATATTCTGAAGAGGACCCGAACCAGAGGGCCGAAACGTAAAGAAACATAATTTCTCATTTCCATCGATAACCTTGGAAGTCCTTCACTGGCCGGACCGAAGCCGAAACTCTAGCGATCTCTTATCGCCGTCAATGAAATAATGTTTTTATATACACGGTTTGCGGTGACCAACATTGCGGCGAAGTGGATCATCTGAAAAAAAAATGCGGATGGATTTAGTCAAATATAAGTATAAACTAGTCTTTAATCGAAGGATTTTAAAAAATATTCATTTTTCACAAAATGGCGGACAGTCAAAGTTAATGGTTCGATTTTAACGAAAAAAAAAAAACGGCCGTTTTTTTACTATAAAACGGCCATTTTTTTTTTCGAAAAAAAAAAAAAAAAATCGAACGATTAAAGACTACATTTTTATGTATTAAATAAGCCTGCAAAATTTCAAGAAGATCGGTTCATTAGCGTTCGAGTAATCTTGGTCACCGACTTCAGAAATGCCATTTTGAGAAAAACGCGTTTAAAGTTTCAATTTCAGTTTACACGAAGAAAATATATTTTTTTGTAAACTTACATAGAGTCATCTATTCCGGGCCCATACAGAAGTATGGGCCCGGATACTTATACTTAAAAAAAATGCAATAAAAAAAATCGATTTTTTCAAAATCGCAAGTGGGGGTAACCCCTTAACAATTATCTGACGATTTTTAGGCATATTTGTGGAAAGTGAAAAATTTTCCTAAAAAATCGTCAGTTGAAGGTTAATAACAAATGAACTATGCAATATAAAAAAAATCCTACGTACTTCCGTAGATGGATTTTTCAAGATATATTCAACATTTCAAGTGAATCGGTCGAGAATTGTCTGAGTTATGTTTCCGGCCAACTTAAAAAATGCACTTTTGAGATAAACGCTGCACAGCCGCTATTTTGAAATTAATCGCTTCAAAAAAATTATTGTATACAGTCACTGCTATGTATGATAAATACCCTTTTTTGTAATCACGATTTATTTTGTAGTTTTTCTGAAAAAAAATCCCCCAAAAGCCTATTTTTTCGGCCTCTAGAGTGGCCTAAGGCCTCAATGTTTTGTCGAATTTTTTTTTTCATCTCACATTTCGAGTCAGGCAGATGCGCTGCTGTGTCGCGGAGGAATATTGTAGGGGAAAATACCACGCGGAGCGAACCGAAAGCATGAGAGATACGAGAGAAGACGAGCGGATGCACACGCGTACAGAGGGGTGGGCGGCCTTGGGGCCGTGACCGCGGGTTATGCGGACGCAGGGGTCCGCAAAAGCGCCCGCGCCCGATCGTCCGAAGGGTTAAGGGGTGGCCTTTGGGCGAATGGCAAAATAGCAGCCGGGGCTTTGCACCGCACATACGTACACATGCACGCCTCTACCTACTCCTCCCGCACGTAAATTGCACGAATTAACGTTCGATTTGTAAATCAAATAGGAACACGTGCTGCGGGCTCACCGCCCTCGAACAGTAGCGCGCCGTAAAAAAAAAAAAATGTTTTACCATGTTAGCGCGAGATGAAGCTTGCATCGTTTTAATTTTTTATTATTCCACCTTTATCGTTGTGTGGATCTGATTTGTGCAGATTCGTTGCAATTTTTTAATAACGATCCTGAAAAAAAGCTCCTTCGACAATTAGCAAGGGTTAATTTCGATGATATTGAAGTTTGGAGCGTTGGAACACAACCAAAGTTACGTGGTTCTTTTTTTTTTTGCAAATTTAGGCATTTAAAATCGTTTGAACGTTTTTCAGGATCTTTATTGGAGATCTCGAGCCTAAATATGAGAGATAAGATTTTGGATGATAATGAAAATGCGGCAATGAAAGAATAAAATAAAATTAGCGTTGGAACGCTACGAAGATGAATTTTCCTCTCAATTGCACATATTTGATTTGGCCGATTTAGGTTGTTAAAATCACAAACATTTTTTTACCCATTCTTGATAGAGATTTACGACCTTAATTTGCGAAAAAGGCTATGGTTGATGAAGTGGTATTGATGGACGTGGTATTGAAGTTTGCACTGTTGGAAGGCAACGAAAATTAATTTTTCTAGACTGCTAGATCATTTGTTTGGCGGACCTGGACTACAAAAATTACTCAAACATCTTTCCAGATCCTCATTAAGAATATACAAGATAAATTGGCAAGAAAATACTTTCGAGAGTAATAAAAATTAAATAAAACAAGTAATTTCATTGCATCCCAACGCTACAAACTTCAACGCTGTACTTCAATATCGTTAATTTCGGGAGTGGGTTGAAGCTCCCACAGGGTTGAAATTGATTATATTGTAATTATATAAATTCTATGAATTATAATTAGTTATGAAAATTATATCTAGGTTACTTATATAAATGTGCAGTAAATAAATCTCCTCTTTTCGAAATACTCCGAATTTCGAGTCGATCGAATTCCACTCGATCGGGAAAGAATGGAATAACGATGAAAATGACGAAAATAATATTGAAGATTTTTGTCGACTATGGACTTTTGTTTTTTTTTTCAAGAGAATTGTTTTGTAAACACCTACGCCGATTTGTTTCTTCACAAATTGCACGATATCGTATATCTATAATTCACCTAGACATTTGTAAGCAATAGATATTTTTGCAAATAAAAAATACACAAATTTTCTCGCGTTCTCGTCGCTCGGTCCGTCGCACACAGTTCAATGTGCAACTTTCCGTGTATATAGTTTCCCCCGGTGTCGATGAATAATAAAATCCGTACACGTATTCGCGCTCTCGTATCTCCCGGCAAGATGGGCCGAGGGAGCGCCAGAGCGAAAGAGAGAGAGAGAGAGAGAGAGAGAGGGGGAGAGAGAGAGCTCTGTTCCGTGTTCGAGTGCGCTATTTTGCGCTCTTCCGTTCTGGTGTTCCTCCGCGTCTCGCACGTTTCGCCGCTTCTTTCTTCCTTTTTCTTTCTTTCGCCACTTTTTTCCACACTTAACCCACCCCTTTTATGCCTTCGTCGTTTAACATTCATGTCGTGTTCTATTATTCTCTTTCGGCTCGCCGGTTCGCCGTGCTCTCGTTTCGGGCGCGATGGCACCTCTCTCTCTCTCTCTCTCTCTCTGTCTCTCGCTCTTTTTCTTTGGAAGCACAACAAATCGTGTGCTAAAGGCCACCGTCAATCTTCCAACAATAAAAAAATTCAATAGGTACTGTAAGGACGATCCTTAAAAAAATCAGGATGTTGAAGTTTGCATCGTTGAAATGCAATGAAAATCCCTATTTTTGTTCCCTTTAGTTGTTTATTTATTAAGGAAGAAAAAATTAAGGATAAGGATAATAAATAACAAAATAAGGATTATAAAGTAGAATAAATAAATTAAGCATTCTTCATTTCTTAATAAATAAATATATATTTTAATGTCTATTCATTTATTTCTTATTTATTCATAAAGATTTATCCACTCAACATTTAAGGGGAGGTACCTGAGTAAACGGCGAGAAAAACAGGTACCTTCGGGAATTTTTTATCTCAAAAACTAATGTTTCGATTGGATCTGGGTTTTTTTTATTGGAAAATATGTACATTGAGGCATGTTTAGGAATTTTTAAAAATAAATTCGTTGACCGGAAGCGATTCAAACGCGATCATCTCGAAACATAGTTTTCAAAGTCGGTGTCAGTGTATCTCGAAAAGGGCTTGTCCGATTTTGTCCAAATTTGGATACAATATTCTTCGATAGTTTTTCTCGTTCGCCACGTGGGGATTTTTCATTTGATTGAACCATTGCTTTTTTATGCAAAGCGTCTGCAATCCAAAATAGTCGGAAATTGCGAACGACAAACAAACGTTAAATTAAAACGGTCGCAATTCCGTCAAAAATGAAAATTTCAAGAAAATCCTAAAATCCTACTAAAAAAGTACAGCAGCTTGCCCTACATTTTTTATGACGATCCTAAAAACCGGTTGGACGATTTTTGTAGCCTAAATTTGCCCAAACAAGAGTTCGATCTAGTAAACTTTCGTTGCGTTCCAACGATGCAAACTTCAATATCATTCCAAAGTCCGCGATGTACCGTGCATTAAGTGATTGCGCGAGATGCAGAAAGCTAAACACACTTGCTGAATTGGCATACTCCACAATCTCTTTCCACGCTCTTATACACACAAAGTCCGACACACACATGGACAGACATTTTTTCCTCTGTTATATTCTGCAAAGAAGGGTAGAAGGGCTTCCGAAAGGGAGTTGAGAGCCCGCTCATTTGCAGGAATCAATATATATATATATATATATATATATATATATATATATATGTATGTATGTATGTATGTATGTATGTATGTATGTATGTATGTATGTATGTATGTATGTGTATATATATATATATATATATATATATATATATATATATATATATATATATATATATATATATATATATATGCGTGTGTGTGTGTGTGTGTGTGTGTGTGTGTGTGTGTGTGTGTGTGTGTGTGTGTGTGTGTGTGTGTGTGTGTGTGTGTGTGTATACACGTCCCTCCATACATATATATCGCTCGTACACCCTTATCCGTTTCTCTATACGGTTGTGTCAAGTGTGTGACGACATTGTGCAAGCCTGCAGTCTCGAGAGTGGAGAGCGCGAGAAGGATGCACAAAAGTGCATAGAGGGCAGGCAGTCAGGCAGGAGAGCAGCAGTCCATCGGAGCAGAAGAGTGCCTTATCAGCGCTGTCCTCCCCCACATTTCTCTTCCCCGTCGGAACCCTCGGCGTACTGGAGAGTGACAAAGGATTGATGGTATTGAAGCTCGCATCGTTGGAATGCACCGAAATTATAATTTTTTTCTTCTAAGTATCGGTAAATTTGTACGATGTTGAAGT
>CALYCA010000465.1:0-23463 GCA_944452715.1 Ophion slaviceki | reverse complement strand
GGATAGCCTGGAAAATCGGGTCAAGTGTCCTGACCCCTCGAGTTTTTGCCGTCGACGCGATGTTTCTCCAACGAAGGGACAAAAAATCTTTCGTTTCATCCCCTTCACGCCCCATGGTTTTCTTCCACTCTTTCTTGCCCAGGCACTGCTCAAAAATTTGTCACGAATCTCCATCCTGCTGAAACCCAACTGTACTGTTATAATTTATATCACAACATTATTAAAATTAATAATTTAATTATTATTTTCCACATCATAACATTTTTTAAAATATCCGAAAACTATTTCATATTGAAATTATCTATTTTTTATGAATATTTATTATTTATTTAGTCTTATTTTATATTTTCTTTATTCATTGATGAAATACCTATTAAAAATATTCTTATTAATTCATTTCTCATTATTAAATCAATTGTTATATTCAACGAACATAGTACAATACTATATTATCTTGTATTGTATTATAATTATTTTTCTTTGTATACATTTTTTTCTACAAACACACACACACACATATGTATAGAAAAAGTATCTTATAAGTTAAAAAACATTTAAGATTAAAATAACGATAGTATCGGTTATGTAAAATTAGGATGGTACTTTTTGCGATTTATGAATTTGAAGATCGTGCACTGTGCATCAGCGACAAAATTCTTCGAGCCAAAAGATAAATTGATACTCGGACTTTTTGGAAAACTTCGCACAGTGCGAAGGCTTAGGTAGTATTTGTCATATTAATACGAACGCAAGCAGTTATAATAATATTCCTAGTACGATAGGCGGCCTTATCCAGGTCCGAAAGAGTTAGCTCCCTACAAGAATGTGCATGTAGAAAGTAAATTGTACAAATGCGCGACGAGGTTGTCGAGCGTATACGTCGATAAAGACTCTCGCTCTTATCCCCGTGTATGTGAACGCAGATTGACTAATGTAGACCCTGCCACTTTATGTACCTATATACATATATATGTATACGCATATACGTATGTGCATATATATATATATAGGTATAGGTGTGTGTCTATATGGGACATTCCACGCCACTTCAGCTAGCCCGTGACGCCGACCATTTTTGGTTCTCCTGATTTTTTTTTTTGTAAAATTGTGCCCCATGAAAGGAATATCCACACCAATTTTTCGATTCCTATCTCTTCTCTTTTAGGACTCATAATTTTCCAAAAAATGCCGATTTCATAAGTTTTGGAAACGTTTAAACGCTGATGACTCCTGAACTAATTGAGATATCGACAGATGGCACTATATCATTTTTTTTTCATTTTGAAGCATACTTCCGTTGAAAAATATGAAAAAAATAATCAATTCTCAATGTCAACGTTTTTTCGCTTCTAAAGTGAAAACTATTTTTTTTTAATGATTGCCCCTATTTGATTTTTTTCAAAAAATTCTCTAAAATCAAGTGACTCATTCTACGATTTTTAAGACTAGTCCCATCGTGGGCCCATTTTTCCTTCTATTTGTTTCGAACTATTCATATTTTTGTTTACAATTTTTATCATTTTATCGTCCAATAATGCTATTAATGATTTTGTGATTTCCAATTCGGCTTCGACAGACCCGAAACGGTTTATTTTTAATTTGTGCTGAATTTAACGAAGTAAAAAAATATCATTCCCAATGACTTTTTGTTCAATTCAGTACAAATGAAAATAAAAGTCTAAAAATTGGCGTGTATATTTTTTGCATGAGGTACAATTTTCCAAATAAAAGTCAGAATAACCATAAACGGTCGGGTTCACGAGCTGAAATAGCGTGGAATATCCCATATAAACATACACGCCCTATACGTATACTCGTGCATCTCGAGCGTAAACGTATAGGAGCCAGCGCGGGAGCGTGTATATCGATTCTTAGAGAGCCGAAGGTCCTAACCCATGGAATTTAGCCCGCGGGAGTACGTGTATGTATCGAGCCTTTCTGGTTGCGACCCATTCGCGTTGCATGGGAGGTAGGTGTTGGCGCGTGGCAACCGCTCCTGGGTGCCCGAGATCACAGTGTCTAGATAGCACCAGTGTCGGAGAGCCGCGGAGAGAAGCAAGAGCGTGTGTAGAGAATATCGCGTGACCTAGTTTTCCCCTTCTGTTTCGTGTCTCCCCCCCCCCCCAGCCCTTCTCTATCCCTCTCTCCCTCTTTCTATCGTCCGTCTCTCAACGTTTACAGAGGATGCGGATATGTGCACGCTTGCGCACCCAGTACCCCCCCCCCCCCCAAACGGCTATCAACCGCTACGAATTCTCCCCCGGGAATTCCGGCGGGAATTTAGTGCCACGTCGATATAGAACCCTTCAACCGCGACCACCCCACTCGCCACTGCCTTTTCGCCCTCGCGCTGCGTCCACTCATTTTCACCCCCCCCCCCCCATCGCCCATCGCCCCCGCCCACCATCCCCATCCCCACGACTCCCCCACCGCACTCTGTCCGTTTTACCCTCCCGGTACTCTCGCTTTATGCGCTCCGGGAGGGAGATTTCCCTCGGATCACCCGGCAGCCAACGAGGCGACCCATTTCCAGGGCTTGATAAGCAACAAGCTTCTATATGGGTCACAAGCACCACGTAACATCCACCTTGATCCGTTCGGCGCACCAGGCTCGCCGCGCAAAGGGCTCAAATACACTCGAAGGAACGTGGCGACGGAACATGCACCGAGCCCTCCTATTTGCCACACACATGTTAGAAGTTGGTGCATGCGTTTGCGTACATGCACACGAGTACATAGGTGGGTGCAGCGTGTAGTCACGTGACTATATAACACGTAACACAGCCTATATATCTGCGGCTTAACCGGGTCATCCGGGTGCTCGTGTCCTGGCTTGCACCCGAGAATCACACACACGCCTGCATGTGTGTGTGTGTGTGTGTGTATAGGAGTATGTACACGTGTAAATAGCGGGGGGGGGGATGTAGGATGCACATCCCGGTTCCCGGTGACCTCGTTCTGCCAACCGCTGTACATTGCGCTTTACGCGGGTCAGGACAAATCCAATGGGTCACCGGTCCAATGTAACCGGGTGAAAGCTTATTGACAGCGTGATCACAATTGCGGGGGTAGAAGGATGATGATGTTTGAATCGTTGGAATGAATGGAATGTACGTTTTATTTAACCCTTTAACTGCCATTGTAGCAAATTTGCTACGTCGGTAAAAGCGTAAGCGTAAGCGTCGCTAAAGCCGACAAGCTACTTCACAGTTCCATCAATATATGCTAGATGCAGCTACAAGTGCCGGGATAGCTTGAAATTCAAACGTCAACATGTGAATTATGTTAATATGGCACCAATGTTGTGAAAATTTACGAGGCTTGTCCCGGCAGTTGACCCGCTGTCCGTTTTTTGTCCAAAAAGTGAGTGAATGGACATTCTTGAAATGTTTTGATAGAATTGTGTAGAGGAAGCTTGACTGGAGGAACTAGGCTTTGAAGATTTTTGGTTGAATTAGAATAATAGTTCGAAACGAGCGAGTGAAAATGTTAGTGGCAAATTGGCTACAGTCCGAAAATACTACTTCCCAGGCCCTTGTCGACAAAATTTTGGTGGGATATTCATATTTGATCGGTTTTTGGCTATACTACCAGAGGAAATGATTTTGAGCCATCCAGAAATAGTCGTGGTCGTTAAAGGGTTAAGTGCGGACACTTTTTTTCCGGTGGTTTTGAAATTTACGAATGGCGGTCGTAAGTGCTTCAACCTGCCGACGAGACGACGAGCTTGCATCATTGGAATGCAAGGATTTATTTTTTATATATTCCTTCATCTTTGTCATTATCTAAAGCGTTTTTTGATAATAAATTACGGTTGTAGATCTCTGATAGGAGTACGTGAAAAGATTAGAGCGATTTTCGTAGTCTAAATGGGATAAGAAAAAGTTTGAGCAACTAAAGATAATTCACTTCCGTTGGGAGAATTGACAAGGAACATCACTCAAGTGTCCGGTTCCGACTTTGTTGAAACTCATATATGTGATAAAGCATTGGAAACTATTGGAGACGGATTTTTTTTTATCTGCGGAAGAAAGTTTTTATGGGGGAACAGGAAGGAAAGGCAGGCGTGTCACCTCGTAATTTTTTAAAAATTAATCTATAGTGGATTTTTCATGGCTTAGCATTAGAAGAATTTGGTTTCATTCAGATCGGTGGACTGCTTGTGAGTGAAAATCCAAAACTACCCCTCGACACCCCTCTCTTTGAGGGGTGGTTTCCCTCTAAAAAGCATTTTTCCGAAGATAAAAAAATGCCTGTGTAATACCTGTGTTTCCAACGCTTCATCACATATATGAGCTTCATACTGAATCGACGGCGGATACGTAAGTGATGTTGCTTGTTAGCTGTGGCTACGATATTGACACACTGGGTCAATTTGGACTGGATATTTGCACCAAAAAGGCACGCTCGTGCGGTGGATTCTCATCGGGATTCCCCGTTGGAAGCTTATGTAGAAATCCAATTTGAATCCTAAAGAATGCCCACATTGTCGAACAGAATCCGATACGATTATTGATAGGTCCCATCGCATTCTGTACGGTGAATTTTCTAAACGAAATATATAAATGCACAAAATGTGTGGATCTTTAAAAACGATAAATCTTGTCTTAAAAACGTACAAATCACTTGAAAAAGTATATCTTGAAAATCGATTTGAATCACATCACTGAAAATCCACCGTAATCATCGTTTGTTGTTTATTTTATTGCACTTTGACATATCACCTCACGCGTACACGCTTATTTTCGATTCGAACGTGGAAAGAATTCTCAAAGGACGTTCATCGGGGAACAGTGCAGAATCCAATTGGATCCCAATGAGGACTCCCTACGTGCTGTGTTCCTAACGAATCCACATAGGCATGTGGGTGCATCTCGGGACTCCCCAACAATTTTGCGCGCGGGATCACGAACGGATATTTTTTTTTGGAGATTGACCTAGTACCGTTTGAGAATTTCGACTAAAAAAATTCACAAACGACGTCAAACGGGAAACGCGGAATCAACTTGGCTTCTAATGCGGCGACTCTATCAAATCCCTATAGAGAAGTAGGATCTGGGGACTCCTCAACGAATTTCTACACGGGGTACTTTATCCACCTGACATTAACGTCCCTAATATTCTGTCGGTAATTATTTTAAAAAATCAGGAACATACTTTCAACACTTCTTAATATGTCTGCACAATTGAAGTTCGGATAAAGTAGGATTGAATGGTGCTAAAAAATTATCGAAAATTACCAACTTTGGGAAAGTGAGCATTTTATTCAGAATTCATCCGGTTCAACATGACTCAGTGTGTCAATGGGAGTTTGAATTCACGTCTCGTGGATTCTCCAACATTGTCGACGCATTTCCCCGACTCAATTATGTTTTCTGTTTTGTATTTTCGTTCCTATCCTCTCGTCTCCTGATAAGTGTCCTCAAAGGGGCTGATGTCATTTATTTTCCTGTGGCGTTCCGCCACTGCGGTAAGCCATTTTATTGCGGTAAGCCACTGCACGAATAGGTCCTCATAAACAAAAACTCATCGTTCAACCTACTTAAACGACCAGTAGGTTGAACAATGATTATTTTTGATATATTTTGTTGCAATGTGATATTTGTTGCAATGATACAATGATATATTTTGATCATCAAACGTGCCTATATCCAGGGGCTCGACGTTTCCATGCGCAGGTGACGCATTTATGCGTAAACAAATTGACGAGAGATGGGTCATTTTTTTAGCGACTGTCTATTGTTTCCGAAAAAATGAATACGTTCGGGCGGATGCTGCTCCACACATCGCAGAATTTCTGGGCCATCCAGGTTTGCTCCTGTCCTATTTCGAACTCGCGCCGCGGAGCTGCGGATTCGGGTCAAGCCACATATATGTAACATTCCACGTGACCCGATTTTTCAACGGGCTCTACAAACGTAGACTCGCGGGATAAATCTAGCGAATCATCGCGAATTTCAACTCACGATGTCAAGGGGTCTTCTCACTTTAGACGCTAAAAAAAAGCTTTTTCATGAATTTTTTTGATAGGATTATATTGTAGATATTGATATAAAAGTTGTTACACTTAAGGCGTTACCCCCACTTGTAGCGCAAAAAAGGCCTTTTTCATGAATTTTTTAAAAGAAAACTACAAAACTTTTTTAATCGATCAATATACCATCTTAAAGAACACATCTTGAAGAACTTTCAGTAATTTTTTTATTGAAAAATATTACATTGTTTAGTGGCAAATGGCCGTCAATGAAATAATGTTTTTATATACACGGTTTGCGGTGACCAACATTGCGGCGAAGTGGATCATCTGAAAAAAAAATGCTGATGGATTTAGTCAAATATAAGTATAAACTAGTCTTTAATCGAAGGATTTTAAAAAATATTCATTTTTCACAAAATGGCGGACAGTCAAAGTTAACGGTTCGATTTTAACGAAATAAAACGGCCGTTTTTTGGCTATAAAACGGCCATTTTTTTTTTTTCAAAAAAAAATCGAACAATTAAAGACTACATTTTTATGTATTAAATAAGCCTGCAAAATTTCATGAAGATCGGTTCATTAGTGTTCGAGTAATCTTGGTCACCGACTTCAGAAATGCCATTTTGAGAAAAACGCGTTTAAAGTTTCAATTTCAGTTTACACGAAGAATATTTTTCTTACGAAATATTTTTGTTTGTAAACTTACATAGAGTCATCTATTCCGGGCATCAAAAAAAAACTGCACTTCAAATTGCACTTCAAAAAAATGCAATAAAAAAAAATCGATTTTTTCAAAATCGCAAGTGGGGGTAACTCCTTAATAAATACACTTTCAAAATACATCAAAAAAAATGTATGCACTTATGTAACCCAAACAAACTTTACACGCGTTTTTCTCGAAACGTTTTTCGACGGCTTGATGATAAAATCTTCGAAACTACTGAACCGATCCTTATGAAATGTTAACCACATATTCTTTACAACTATAGCCATAGCGCATATCAAGGATTTTTTTAATTTTGATTTTTACTATTTTTTGCCAAAAACGGTGAAGAAAATACGTTTTTTTTCTTCGAAAAACGTCCGCCATTTTGTTATTTTTGCACATATAAAAAATCGTATGATATGCGCTATAGCCATTGACATACTGAATCTAAAACCGTTTGATTTCATCAACAGCGCAGACCTCTAAACATTCTTTAAGACATTTTTTTAACTACCATTTTCGTCTATAAATAGTGACTTAAAAAAGCAAATAAAAAAAAGGTATTTCGAAAGTGTATTTATTAAGTGTAACAACTTTTATATCAATATCTATAATATAAACCTATCAAAAATCATGAAAATCGCCTTTTTTAGCGTCTAAAGTGAGAAAACCCCTTAAAACGTGCACAAATGGAACAACAGATGTGTGTAACAGGAGCCGGTAGTATGATGACCGCTCATACGTATAGACATGCAAATACGTAAATCCTCGAGTCCCGGATTTCATCCAGGGACTCGCGACCTGGTTCGCACCACTTGGCACTAGGTACACGTTTATAGGTTACGTTACACGTGTACGTACAAACACCAAGTCCCGGTGACCTCAATTCGCGTTCAAACTTTGCGCAATAACGGTGTGTACCGAAGTGCAAGTCAATCTCAGCTTAAATCTCACGACGCTGAGAGCGTTAAAATCCAAAAATGCTTACGACGCGATGATACAAGATCGGGCAAACACGACGAAAAATTGACTTTTTCACTTACTTCCAGCAAGTCGAAACCATACGAGCTATGGAAGTGCAATTCTCTCTCGTAGAATGACTAAAAATCCGTGTCATCAAAATTTCGAGGTCAAGCCTTAGACTTTGGACTAAGGTAACCTAGGTCAGATATGATCCTAACGAGGTGACCTATCCCCCATTTAAGGCTTTACATCGACCTCCCTAACACCCTGTATATTAGTATGCTGAATAAGTTCTCGCTCTTTTCGTGAAAATGAAAACTTTATTTAAGAAAATCATTCCTAATGCTTTCAAACGTTTCGAAACTGTTGTGTGATCAACTCCCAATGATTCTGCAAGTTCAGCTAGCTGACATGAGTCTCTATGCAGTAATGCCTCCAATTCAACACATCAAAATCATTCTCTTTGAAGCGTCTGAACCAATCTCTGCGTGTTGTTTCCAACAGAGCATGGTCGCTGTAAGTCTCAAAGAATTCTGTGTGCTTGAGCTGCAGATTTTTTTAAATAAAATAGTGCAGTAAAAATCCCCGCAAATACTTTTTTTTTGACACGGAATTTAACATGTTTAACACTATGAAAAAAGTTGTTTACTCTTCGACGAAATGACATACACTGAATTTCAAGCTTGCTTATAGTACTTTTTTATGGATGGGTTACTATCTTAAAGTACACGCACGCAGTTCTGGTAACGCCATTTGTTGAAAAACAGCGAGAACTTATTTAACGGCCTAACACACACGTACACACACACACACCCAAACAAACACACACACACACGCACCCGAACACACACACACACACACACACACACACACACACACAAACAAACACAAACAAACACACACACACACTCAAACTAACAAACACACACCCTAACACACACACACACACACACACACACACACACACACACACACACACACACACACACACGCACACACACACACACACACGCACACACACACCCGAACACACACACACACACACACGCACACACACACACACACCCGAACACACACACACACACACACGCAAAAACTAACAAACACACACACACACCCACACACACACACACACACACACACACACACACACACACACACACACACACACACACACACACACACACACACACCCAAACAAACAAACACACACACACACACCCAAACACACACACAAACACACACACACACACACACACACACACACACACACACACACACACGCGCACACACGACATATGTATGCATGTATATGCTGCAATTATCGATGGTACGCAGGGATACAGCGCAAGAGTCTTTAATAATACATCGCGCACATTCTATACAGTTATGTAGATACAGGTAAGATCTGGTAATAACGGTCGTTCACGAAAATCTCTCGCGATTTCTCACGGTCCAATTTTTCCTTTCTTTATTTTTTTTCTTTCGTTTTGGTTACTGTTTCGTTTTATTTGATCATTATTTAAACGCTCGTGCGTGCGACCTCTCGGCCTTTTTGCAACTTGTACGTAAAAAGTGCGAAGACTCACGTGCAAATTATCTCTTCGCAACCTTCGCGATCGGTGGGATAGACTTATTGCGAGGGAAAGAGAACGAAGCGCGCGCTCTCTCTTTCTCTCTCTCTCTCTCCCAGTCTCTCTCACCCCTCTTTCTCTTTCTTTTTATCTGTCCCAGTGTCGATCTGGATCTCCCGTCCCTTCGTGATCGGAGTCTCGCGAGACTCTTTCATCAGTGCGATTTTTTTCCTTAACTGTCTTTACGGTGTGGCGAGTAAGAGAAGGGGGTGGGGGGCGATCGAGGCATTGAACGTCAGCCGGCGATGTTAAATACCCGGAAGGTCTCGGAGCGCAACTCGACTTTCGAAATGCCTCCGAATCGCGCTCTTCCACCAGCTGAGGAATCCGAAAGGCGGATAATAATCCGAGCACGAGGACGTTTCGCTTTCGACACTTTAACGCTGCACATCCGTCGACTTGGAAGGAAAAAAAAACAAGAACGACCGTAAAATAACGCTAAATCTCTCGAATTCACCGGATTATCGATTTTTTTAAATCGTTTTTTAATTAATATCACGGAAAATCTAGAGTGAAAGGAAGTGTCCAGGGAACGAGGTTGTTTCAGCGGATTTCTTTTTTTTTTCATTGATTCATAATTAAATTCGAGCGAACGGGCGCACAGACACGAAAGAGAAACAAAACTACCGAATAATCGACCAGTTTTCATACCTTGATTCTTCCCAAACGTTCAATTTGCCCGGAATTACGAGAGAGAAAAATTAAATACGACGATTTCTCGAAATTCTTGGATTGAGAGTAAAAGAAAAAGGCAATTGAAAGCCAACGAACGAAATCGCCGAATGGGGAATTCTTTAGATAAGTGACTTTTCCGAAAGATGAGCCTAAAATTTTGTTTTTCTATTTTTTCATTTATTGGGTTAGAAATGATGATATTCAGTCGGTGGAAGCTGAAATTTGCCCCCCCCCCCCAATAAAAAGTTACGGGGTTTTGAATTTCGCGGAAACACGTGATAAAATAGGGAATTTTTGAACACTTCGAATTTTTACGAGCCAAAAATAATTATAATAAAAAATTACGAACAAACCCAAACAAACAAACCCAATATAGCATATTAAGTTTGTTTGGATTTGCTCGTAATTTTTTATTATAATTATTTTTTGCTCGTACCAATTATTTTTTGCGTAATAATTATATTGCGTAATAATTATATTATTATGAAGCATATTAGGTTTGTTTGGGTTTGTTTGGCTTATAATTATTTTTTTCTCATACTAATTATTTTTTGCTCATAAAAAAATTGTTACTGAAAAATATCAACTTCCTCCGACTGAATATCATCATTTATAACCCAATAAATGAGGAAATAGCAACAACAACAAAAAATTTGGGCTCATTTTTCGGAAAAGTCACTTATCTAAAGAATTACCGCCGAATGTCGAAAGCTCTGACCCGTTTCCCGACAACAAGGAAAGAAACGGATGTCTCTGTTTTCTTTTTCTCCCTTCGAATCTATGGATCGGCTACGCACTACTTGTTCTCGTGGAGTTCCGTTACGACGCGGAATAGCAGAATGAAATAAAAAGAATAACAGGAAAAAGGTTGACACGAGTCGGTTTGCTACTCTTGACTCTTTTTTTTTTCTTGTATTGACAAAGACTGTATGAAACATGGTTGTCTGTGTGCGAACGCCCAGATCCAAGAGAGAGAGAGAGAGAGAGAGAGAGAGAGAGAGAGAGAGAGAGAGAGAGAGAGAGACACCAATGGCGGGAGCGAGGAAGGAAAAGAGAGAGGGAAACTCTCGTATCTGGAGTAAGACGAGAGTGACATGGCCAACGGAGCGCGTACATATGCGGCGACTGAAAGCGCGACGGCCTTGAGTACAAAACTTCCCCTTCCACTTCGACGTATGTTTGCACACATAAAGACTCGCGTATTACCACATATCGTTCGCAACGTAAATTTAATAGTTATCCGGCTTGCGTTATTTCGCGCCTTCACGCAGAACATTGTCCAAATAAATATTCAAAAAACAAAAAGAAAAGTCACGCGGTTTCTACGTTTTCTCGATCTTTGCCTATTACATGTGCCATATGAGTGGGCGTGTGCATATACACGGAGATTCGTGACATGCTAAACTGGGCCAAAACGGACATGAAATCGGTAAACAAAGAAAATAATCAAAAACAGTGACCGATTGAGGAAATCTTTGGCGCGATTCAATAGGCGAAGAGTTGGGTCCATTAAAAGAAAAAAAAAAACTATATATACTTTAAAGAAAATAGAAAATATAAAGAATAAAACTATATATATATATATATATATATAGTTTTAAAAAAGTAGGCTACAGAGATAGAGTACGTAAAAAATAAAGAAAAAACAGAAAATAACTATATTCATATTTATGGTTTTTTATTCTATATTTTTAATCTATCAAAAACAGAAAAAACTGAATATATATATATATATATATATATATATATATATATATATATATATATATATATATAAATCGATAGTTTTTGTTTACTATCAATGGAACAATCTTCGCGTACTGAATCGCGTCAAAGATTTCCTTAATCGGTCAGTATTTTTGATTATTTTATTTGTTTATTGATTCCGTTTTCGTTTTGGCCGAGTTTGGCATCTTGCACATCTCTGTGTATATATACACACGAACACTCATAGTATGCACATATTTATGCAAAGATCGACAAAATTTAGAAACAGTGTGACTTTTTTTAAATTGAATATCCATTTTGACATGGTCTGAGTGAATGTATATATATATTTATACACACATATGTAGTATCTCTCTCTCTCTCTCTCTCTCTCTCTATCTCTCTCTGAGAGGGAGAGAGAGAGAGAACGCCCTAGCTATGAAAAGAGTTCCTCGAGCTCTCTTGATATGGCTCGGTACGACGTTCGGACGCGCTTCTCGCTCCTCTCTTAACGGTATATCCCCCTATAAACTCAACGAACGGAAAAAAAGAAGCGAATTCTTTAGCATATATATATATATACACACGTCCTTGCACAGTTAGGCTCGATGGATACTGTGAAAACTGATACGTGTGCCGTCATTGTTGTCTTAGGATTACGTAGCTATTACGAACCCTTTAAATTTCGCTCATACTCTTAATCAAACTTATGGCGGTTATCGAAAAATAATTATTTTCGGAAATAAAAGGCAAAGTCGTAAGTTGAACATTTTAATCGTATCTGCCATATGCTTGAGGCATATCGAGCCGAATAGTGCTTGACGTTTTGCCGACGAAGAGAGAGAGAGAGAGAGAGAGAGAGAGAGAGAGAGAGAGAAAGGGGTTAGGAGGTTTGAGGAAAAAGTGTCCGAAGAGATCATGACGCGAGAAAAAAAAAAGTTCGCAAGTTCCTCCGAAGTCACGATCAATGTGCACACGCTTTGTTGTACGCGGATCTCTGAACGACCTGGTGCCGTCCCTCATCAACCTGACCATCGTGATCGCGGCTGTCGTCTCTCCCGTATCATTTGCATCGCGCGGGACAATAAAACTATGTACCTGCGCGAAACAAGCGGGAGGGGCACAAAAGAACAGCAAGTTTTGTCAGCCGGTCATTTTTATCTAGCGCTGCTACATTATGAAGCATCTTTGCGCGCTTGTGTGTGTATGTGTGTGTGTTGATATGTATGTCTGGTATAGCGTGTTCTGCTTACGCTCAATTATTCAAGCAAACATTACACGTCCAAGGGTGAACGGACCCAACTTTTTCCACTGATATACAGCGATACGATGCATTTCCGTCGATGCTCGCTCATGTTCTCTCTCTCTCTCTCTCTCTCTCTCTCTCTCTCTCTCTCTCTCTCTCTCTCTCTCTCTCTCGGTCTCTTGCTTTCTCTCTTTTTCCGGATCTCTATGACCCTCCCTTTTTGTCAGCTGGTCTTCTAACATCCATCGTTGTATATAGCTCCTTACTCCCTTCGCACATTCGCGTTTTTCGCTCACGATACGAGACACGCGAACTGTCGCTTGTAAAAGAGAGAGAGAGGGAGAGAGAGAGAGAGAGAGAGAGAGAGAGAGAGAGAGAGAGAGAGAGAGAGAGAGAGAGAGAATTGCTCATACTGTCCACACTACCACGTGTATGTTTTTTGCTAATCTATTTAACGCTGAAACGCCATGAAAACCTCGTCTACATAGGTATATAAACGATGGAAAGGCAGAAGCAGCGACGAATAATCGTCTTCCGTGAAACCATAAAGATCTACTCTCTCTTTCTAGCTCACTCCCTCTCTCTCTCTCTCTCTCTCTGTCTCTCTCTTGTTCTTTTTAGTAGTTGTAACGATAATTCCCCGTGGCGGCCCTCACCAGCTGGAAGTAGCATTTACCCGCGGATACTTCAACGAGACGAGAGAGAAAGAAAGAGAGAGAGAGAGAGAGAGAGAGAGAGAGAGAGAGAGAGAGAGAGAAACATAAAGAAAAGAACTACACCAATCAGCCGCGGTAAATTCCCTAACAATGTCGACGCATTCCCTCAAACCGCCTTCAATTCTCTTCTTCTGCTTTGTGTTTTTTGTTTTTATCCTCCACGTTCTTGGTAAGTGTCCTCAAAGAGGATACCGTCATTTTTTCCCATTGTTTGACGCCATTACCAGGGGGTTGGAGAGTAACTGTTTTCGTAGGAAAACCTTTGCGGCGATATTTTGAGCATCAAATGTTCTTATATCTACGAACGTAACGTTTTCATGCGTAGGTGACCGTTTACGCGTAAACAAAATTGCGAGATTCGAAATTAAGTAATTTTGAAAAATTGAAATTTAGTAATTTTTCAGTTGCTCAATTTTAACGCCGCGGCTAGCCGTCCGGTTATCGGACGAATAAGCGTATGTTATTCGTCCGGATAGCGGCTCAGTTCACGCAGTTCACGCTGTACAACGCCCCAAACAAACACACTTAAACAAACAAACCCAAACAAAATTATAAATATTTTATTCGGACGATTACGTGTAAATTATTCGTCCGGACAGTTTGTTTAACAATTGAACACATTCTATCCGGATGATTATATATATATGTTATTCGTCCGGATACTGGCTGACACGAATCGCAATAATATCCCAGGTAGGAAATTAAAAGGCTGACGATGGAAACAAGCTTGTGCGAGCCTTGTTTCACCGAGCCTGAGTGAGACAGACCTGGCCCAGGTTTCATTGCATCGTTTGGAGCAGCCTGGAACCAAGACTGGCTGCTTAGCCTAAACTCAGGGTTATTTCAAGCTTTATTCAGCCGGTGAATTTTGAGGCTGAAAAATCAAGGCTGGATGCAGACTTGTTTCAGGTTGTGATAAAATAAAATAAGTTTAAAATAATATTTTTTCTGTACTTTTGTGAAAAAAAAATTTAGCAATAAATTTGTCGGGTGCGAAGGCACGAAAAACGAAAGCGAAGGAGGCAGCTCAGAACATTTAAACATATGCTCTTATCGATATTTATGAGGTACACAAAAAAGTATATACGAAAATAAAAGTACGCAATAAAATAAAGTATTGTTTTTTAAAATATTTTTTATATAAATTTTGTAACAAATAATATAACAAATAATAAATATATATAACAAATCAATGAATTCTTTACAAATTTATTAAATTTACCCCAATGTAGAATATAGAAAACTAAAAACAGGCCTCATATAGCCTCGGGAAGAGTTTGGGAAAAGCCTGGTCATAAATGCTCGTGAAGGCTTCATTAAGGCTCGTTTTGAGCCTTGTTGTTTCGTCGTTTCAGGCTTAGTACAGGCTTTTCTACCAGCCTTTGGTCAAGGCTGTGTGCAAGAGCCTGAAACCGCGTTATCATTCAGAGGTTCAGCTAGGCCTGAAATCAGGCTGGTGCTCAGCCTGAATTAAAAAATGTGAGCCTTGTTTCAGAGCTTGGCGAGCCCTTTTTTCATCGTCGATTCCTACCTGGTATGTACGTCTACTGGAAACACGGCGTGAATTGAGCCGCTATCCGGACGAATATCATACGCTTATTTATTCGTCCGATATCCGGACGGGGAGACACTCCGTAATTTTTATTCAAGGTTGTGTTTCGAAAATCCAAAATGGCGGATTTGAATGAAAATAATCATTTGATTTTGAAATTTCTATGTACAATTTTGCCAGCGACACTTTTAATATCGTATTACGTATCGTACGAGGCCCAGTTATTTTTATTTCAAGTCCAGTTTCACTTATTCGTGAGGTCCAAAATGTTTACAGCAGTATAATGATTTTTTTGTTATCAATGTCAGCTACAAAAATCCTCCATTCATTTCGCAACGTTATGTTACGTGCACGCGTGCGCGCTAAATACGCGTCGCTTCGCAATCAATTGCGAAATTGATTAATTCGTAGATTATGAAAAATGTTTGTCATCATTTTGATTTCAGCTCGAGAAAACGAAGGCAGAGCACGAGCTCGGATTACGAGAGATCTTACAGCGGAAATGGGAGCGGCGGTAACAGTAGTGGTAGCGGAAACGGGAATTCCGGATACGGCGAAGTAATGGGAATACCGCATCGCTGCGGACGCAAGGGTTGCAACGGTTTCAACGATAAGGGCGACTGTATGGACGAGTGCGCGGCTGCACTCGTTCTCATGTCCCTCTCCTGCTCGCCACACGGCCCCCATGGAATACCCTTCTACTTCCAGCAAAATTACGGTCAGTAACGTGCAATCTCATCTCAAATTCGTCCCACGCGCGCTTCGTACTTCAATTGAGGAGTCTCGTGATAAAGTCGATTTTCAATATTTTTTTCTGACCACACTATCGCGATGACGAGGTTGGGATTTTACATACAATTAATTCACAGTCGCGGCAAGTTTGAGTTTTTTTTTCATGGCGAAAAATTGATAAGCAATGAAGTTATTCCTATTTAAAATTTAGTATAATAATAAAACTTTCGAATGGTCGGATGACGCTTGGGAAATTATGAAAATTACGGTACTGGCAAGCTTTAGAAAAAAAAACACTTTCGGCTTTCCACTAAAAAAATGACTAATAATTCGTTGAGAAATGGATAAACATAAAAAAAAACAATCTAATCACACGATAAAAAATGTTAGCAACTTGCAGCGGAACGATTTGACCTTTTACGAAGATCGTAGTAACCTGGTGAACTTTTGGAATTTTTGCAAAATCTTTGGTACAAATTGAAGTTGAGACCCTCGGCTCTGGAAATATGCAATAAAAGAACATCGTCTTTTTAAAGTGTTGAGTTTATGCAAACCCATTGACCAGTGTCGTTTGTGGTCGCGAAATCTTTAGAATTTGATGAAATAAACAGTCTGGTATAATTACACACAATTAATACATAGTCTTGCCACGTTTGAGGATTTTTTACTGACAAATATTCATAAACAATGAAGTTTTTATTTAAGCGAAGTCCTGAGGCCTAAAAAAAGGTCGATATTCAATATTTTTTTCTGATTAAAGTATTGGGATGACGAGGTGGGGATTTTACACACACATAATACATAGTCCTGCCAAGTTTAATTTTTCATTGAAAAGTATTCATAAACAATGAAGTTATTATTTAAGCAAAGTCCTGAGGCCTAAAAAAAGGTCGATCCATCAATTTATATTAATTAATACATATATCATTATATAAATTTATAGATATATGAATTAATTAATTATATTCATTAACATATATTTATATTAATGTATTATTAATTACACACAATTAATACATAATCTTGCCAAACTTAATGTTTTTTTTTATTGAAAAATGTTGATTAACAATGAAGTTATTATTTGAGCAAAATCCTGAGGCCGAAAAAACAGGTCGATTTTCAATATTTTTTTCTGTCGGAAGTGTCGGGATGTCGAGGTCGGGATTTTACACACAATCAATACATAGTCTTACCAAGTTATATGTTTTTTTTTTCATTGAAAAATATTGACAAACAATAAAGATATCATTAATTAAAGAAAGTGCTGCCATCGCTGCATGGGCAATCGCTGCATATGGTTTCGGAAACCAGGGCGATCTGAAATGAAAAATCTACTTTCAGTGCAATAATAAAATCTTCGAGAGAACTCGTCGTAGGGCTGGATCAAACGCATGGAAAAAAAAACAAAGATTTTTCGAGTATTTCATTCGCTACGTATAGATATAGTCCAGTAAAAGAGACGAAAACCCACCACTTTTTGGCGTAGAATACGAATTTTTTACTGAAGGTAGATGGTTGCACACTGAAAGTAACCCCAATAAAATGTTGTCCCTCAACTCGCCCCAACCCTAAAAAATAGGGGTTGAAAACTTAAAAATCGCCGTATCCCGATAATTAATAGCCCGATGAAAAAATGTTTCAAACAAAAGATGTTTGGAATAATAAAATGCGTATAAAGTTATCTAACGTCCAATACCCTATCTTCGAAAATAGCGGCACAAAAACACGAGAGCACTTTCCAGAATTTTCAAATCATTTTTGTGCCGCTATTTTCAAAGATAGGGGGTTGGACGTTACATAACTTTATACGAATTTTCTTATTCCGAACAACTTTTGTTCGAAACCTTTTTGGATCGGGCTATTAATTGTCGAGATACGGCGATCTTTAAGTTTTCAACCCCTTTTTCTTAGGGTTGGGGCGAGTTGAGGGGCGAAATTTTATTGGGGTTACTTCCAGTATGCAACCATCTACCTTCTGTCGAAAATTCTACGCTAAAGAGTGCTTTTCGTGTCTTTTACTGGACTACTAGGCTAGAGAACGAGTCCGCTTGAAAACAACGTACGTGCATCTTCGAACGCGATCGAAGGTTGCAAAAAAATTGGGTGTTTCGCTTGGATTGACTCCCGCTATACGCATTACACTATTATAATATCGGTAACGCCACTACGCGATTCCGTCTGGTGTATCCTCGATATCCCGTAACGGGCCGTTGGGGCACTTGCCGTGCGCGAGATGCTCATGGCAGAAAATGAGAACACAATTCTCGCGGTCCCAGTGCTGCACTAGGAAAATCGTGCTTAAGAACGCAAAAAAAAGAACTCGGGAATACGTCGTTTCTTGCAATCGGTAATGACGGCACTTTGACGAACTACAATTTAGGCTTGTTTGTGAGGGTTTCGTTTTTTTCTTTCAATTAACGGTACAACACCGTTGTTTTATAATTTACGAGAGTCGGCAAAACGTCAGGGAAAAAACAAAGACAGCGATCTTTGGATCATTGCGTCTAGCAGGTTTACACGCAGAGCTCAACAATGAAAGTACTTTGTTCTTTGTCGCCGGCGCGATGGTTTCCATCTATATACATAGCATGAACTCCGAACGTGGAGATCTCGCGCAGTTATACCCTCGATAATTCTGTCCTTATTACAAGCGTTTATTTAAGGATGTATGGCAGCTACTGCAGAGTCGTTACAGAACTAATTATGCAATTTGCAAAAATCGCATTTAAAGACTAAATAAAATAATTGCAGTATTCATTGAAGCTAAAAAGCAGATTTACCACAGCTCAAAGTAAAACATGCGGTACAGAAAGAAGAATTTTCAATTTTTAACTGCAAATTTAGTTGCTGATTTGATGTACGTTTTCCCTGACGTTGTCGTGGTTACGACATATGAGCTAAAGAAATACGAAAACGGTCCCATTTAACTCGCAATATCTCGCAAAATATATGGGCACATGTCGATTTTTTTTTAACGTATCATGCATATTACAGCGATACCGCACAAAAGTTTTTTTTACAAAAGAGTACTCCGGAAATACCTTTTTTGCCAATGTAAAGGGAATTTTGGACGTACAGTCCTATGTTCCCCGTGTTAAATGACCCAACTTTGAATTCGTTTATCTCAGCATTCACGTGGGCAAATTTTGTTTTTTTAATCTCAAAAAGTTCTCGATATTTTCCTTTACAATATCAGTGAGTTTCAATTCGAACAGTAGTAAATAACTTAGTTGCCATACATCCTTAACTCGTCTTTCTGTGAGATGCGAAACGGAAAATCGACATTCCACCCACTTCACTACTTAGAGTTTGACATTTTGCAAACATGTATCTGAGAGGTGAGAATGCATGATTCAACTTGAAAAAAAAAAAATATCCATAAAATTTTCAACTTTTCATATAAAATTAGCGATATCTAATCATCCGAAGAAAATCTCACTAATGCATACAAACAAATTCGTAGTCGACTGTGTTTGTATGTGAAAAGTTTGTATGCAGCATTAGTCGTAAGTTCAATCCCAGTTACAATCTTTGTTATTAGTTTTAATCGAATTAGATTAATCGAAGGAATTTCCGAAATATCAAATAAAAAAAATGACACGTAGCCAGAGTGTCTTGATTTTTGCGAAAAAAATTAGGCTCTTTTTCGATTATCAAATTGAAAATTCAACTTCGATCCGATCACCTTGAAATTTTCAGCGAACATCTATAAGATAATATACTGTCGAAATATATTGGTTTCTAAAAAAGTGATTTTTCGACTTTGACAACTAGGCGCAACCCCTTAAGGGGCTATACCACTGTGAACGCTGAAAATTTGGGTGATTTTCGGGAATTTTGTGGAAGAAAAGTACTGAATTAAATGTTTCGAAAAATTAAGAATATATTTGGCTATATTTGACCTATATTACATAATTTTTTCATAGAAAAATATCGAGATCCAAGCGACTCATGCGCTGCCTTCGGAGGCGCCAAAAAAAAGTTTCTCCACTGCTGACATGATTCCGGCCGATTGAGTAGCTGAAACCGAAAAAGGAAAAAATGTCGTTAAACTGGAAGGTATTTCCTGTACAATGACGTAGGATTTTCGAAAAATATCGAAATCTAACAAAATGGCGTAGTTATGAAAAAAAGTCTGTTTTCTTGCCTATAAAATGGTCGTTTTTTTCAATGCCAAATCGTCAATTTTCATCCAATCAAAAATATCCTACGTCATTGTACAGTAAATATATTCAAGAGTACTCAGTTCAAATTTCAAGTCAATCGGATAATTGCTCTTTGAGTTACAATGTCAGCAAATTTGAAAAATCACATTTCGAGAAAAACGCCTTTAAAGATTTAACTATCGATTTTTGCAAGATAAAATGATATAAATGATAATGATATTCTTGAAAGTATAAACTGTCGAAAAAGGGAAATAAAATCGAATTTTTTAAAGTGTGACACTGGTATAGTGTCACCTTAAGTGGGCAACGCGATAGACCTTTGCTTTTTGTACGATCGGGTATTATGCGGCGTATTCGCTTTTGGCACGAAATCGATAATGTCGCGGCAAACTTTGGACGGTAGAGAAAAACAGTTTTGACGATTTTACTAGCAGACTCGTCAAATCCCAATCGACAGTAGAAATGCAGTGAGAGCACGAGAAGCCGGGTTGCAACACTTGGTCTCTCCCCCTCTCTCGACTTGGCAAAGAAAGATATATAGGTCGTGCAGAACGTATTATTATATATATGAGAGACTTTCGCTTCTTAGGGAGCAACGAGCTGCCCCGCTTCAATCTCGGGCTATATAACATCGAGGCACGTATGCACATATACGCTCGAATATACTAATTTCTCTCCTCTCTTTCTCTCGCTCCTTCAACCGAGCACCCGAGAATTGAGCTTTTTAAAGCTCATACAAGAGCCTCCATTAACGCGAACATCCCGTTTAACATTTTACGCAAATTCGCCCAAATTTTGTGCCACGTCAATTAAACATTAAACTTGCACTCATTGCTCGGTTATTAATCGCAAACTGCCTCGACCTCGGACAATTATCGGTCCGCGAGCTATGGTAATCGACCGCCAAGGAGCATTGAGAAATACGAATCCAGCAAGCTACGGAAGCAATGGTTTTTTACAATTTTTTTTACCATGGCATTAAACATACAACAAAAAAGAGTAGTAACGACAAAATACCAAAAAGATCATATAAAATAAAAAAAAACCATCGGGTATAACGTTAGAAAATGTTATAAACCATCCTCGGTCCGAATTTGCAGTGAATCGTACAAATAGATTTTGAGACGGACTTGCACCGTTTCGTAAATGAGTTTCGGTCCGGTTAGTCGTAAGGCGTTACCCCCACTTGTAGCGCAAAAAAAAGGCATTTTTCATGATTTATTTTAAAGAAAACTACAGAACTTTTTTAATCGATCAATATACCATCTTAAAGAACACATCTTGAAGAACTTTCAGTAATTTTTTTATTGAAAAATATTACATTGTTTAGTGGCAAATGGCCGTCAATGAAATAATATTTTTATATACACGGTTTGCGGTGACCAACATTGCGGCGAAGTGGATCATCTGAAAAAAAAAATGCGGATGGATTTAGTCAAATATAAGTATAAACTAGTCTTTAATCGAAGGATTTTAAAAAATATTCATTTTTCACAAAATGGCGGACAGTCAAAGTTAATGGTTCGATTTTAACGAAAAAAAACGGCCGTTTTTTGGCTATAAAACGGCCATTTTTTTCGAAAAAAAATCGAACGATTAAAGACTACATTTTTATGTATTAAACAAGCCTGCAAAATTTCAAGAATATCGGTTCATTAGTGTTCGAGTAATCTTGATCACCGACTTCAGAAATGCCATTTTGAGAAAAACGCGTTTAAAGTTTCAATTTCAGTTTACACGAAGAAAATAATTTTTTTTGTAAACTTACATAGAATCATCTATTCCGGTCCCATACAGAAGTATGGGCCCGGATACTTATACTTCAAAAAAATGCAGTAAAAAAATCGATTTTTTCAAAATCGCAAGTGGGGGTAATCCCTTAAAATATACTTGAAAATTCACACTATAACAATATGCGAAGAAAAACATTTTTTGAAGTTTCCAGAGAAGGATACCCCCCTAATGTCACACATAAGGAAAAGTTATTAGCAAATAGATAACAAAGAGCGCAAATTAATTTAAGGGTTCTTATTCTTCCGATCACAAAAAATCCCACCCACAAGGAAAGGTTGCGCGGTCGATCTCTCCGATTTCGATGAAATTTGGTATGCTTGTAGAATGAGTAAAAATAGGCGACACGTATTTTTTTTTTATAACTGCCCAACCCGATTTTCACGGGGTGAAACGCACCCTCGAAAATAGGGGTGTTTTTCGTCGATTACGTTATCGTTCTCATCTCCAATGTATGGTACCCCAAAAAAAAAATAAACATCGTTGCAATTTGAAATTTCTTCATATCTCGTACCGTTAAAACGCTATCGACGAAAAACACCCCAATTTTCGAGGGTGCGTTTCAACCCTTAAAAATCGAGTTCCGCAGATATAAAAAAATACGTGTCGCCTAATTTAACTAGGAATGTAACGATACCAATATTTAGCACGAAACTTTAAATTGATAATAAACAAAAGAGTATTATTAAATTTCTGTTTATTTTGACACTCCTTTCGCTCCTGGAAGGTAGGAAAATAATTTTTCACATTTTCGTCTTCTTACTCAAGTACCTTTTTAATATTTGGGTCATTGGTTAGCGTACAAAAAGAACAATTTTTATTATATCAAATTTTCTTGTAAATTGTATCGGTATCGGTATGGCCGATACGTTGATACAATTTTCGGTATCGGTATCGTATCGGCTGAAATAAGTATCGTTAGATCCACAAATTTTACCCATTTTACAAGCATGCAGCAGTTCATCGAAATCGGAGAGATCGACCTCGCAACCTTTCCCTGCCGGTATTATTTGTTTTACGAGTTAAAAAAAATCATTAATCTCAAATGCTGGAGCGGAGGGGCGCCAATGTCGAGTTTTTGCCCCGGATGGAAAGAATCGTAGACCCGGGGCTGCGCGTCACAAAAGTATCGCACCCCATAAAGGTCACCTGTACGAAAGTGGCCGATTCACCGGCATCTCTTTTCATTTTTTTTTCGTCTCATCAATGTACAAAGGTTCCTGGGGCGATCAGGGAACCGCAGCCGCCTCACCGGGCGCCGGTGGCGCGTCAAGTAGCAGCAGCAGCGGCGAATCCTGGCGCACCGGAACACCGAGCCCGTCGCTCAGCGAGGATGGCGTACCGGCCAATGGCACAATATGGCCGACACCGGCTCAGCATCCGTCGCACAATCAGCTCCCGTATCCGTGCATAGTTTCCAGCATGCCGTACGAGGGCACGCCGAACGGCGCCCTGGACGAGGGCATCGTTCCTGATTACCTCGAGGACATGCATCCTCGCAAGAAGAAGGTAGGAACAATCCACGATTTGCTTCTCCGACGTTTCGTTATTTTGGGAATCTTTTAATCGGAGTATTGCGCGATTCTGTGAGCTTAAAA
>CALYCA010000464.1:0-45641 GCA_944452715.1 Ophion slaviceki | reverse complement strand
CATATACACTTTTCATCTCTGTCTTCCTCGTACTGTCGTCCTCATAAGCTTTTTCAGGCGTATTAGTCCAAGTGCTGCGTCAACATACGTCCGTGTGCGTGCCCATATAAAGGAATGATTTCGCGATCTTCCGCACTCGAAAAGGTGGACGAGTGATGGGAAGACGAAAGGAAACCCTCTCGTTAAATTTACCCCTTTATCGCGCGAACAAGAGTTGCAGCCGGGTACAGTGGAATAAAAGAAAACGAGTGTGAAAGTTGTGTGTCTGTGTGTGTGTGCCTGAGCGCGTCTGTCCATGTATGTGCGCGATCGTGCAAGGGAATGAGAGAGCTATGGTTTGGGTTATCGACGCGAGAGAATAACTGATCGGTCCGAGAACATCTTTCATTATATATAGCCAAGTACTAACTCTTAATACACTCCTTTCCTGGCTCCCCTCTCCGACATCGTCTCGTCCGCTTAACCATCGATCGAGACCGCGAAACGTACTTTTCTCCTTTCTTCGCGGATATTGGACGCCCATATTCTCTGTCTGTATGGGGTTGCGAGAGAAATTAAGAGAATCATAAATCGCGTGGAGATCGAACATCACTTTTGTCGCCACGTACACACACGTACACGAGCTGCGCACGCAACACGGATGTACAGAAGCCGTTACTGGAAACATGAATTTCTGCAAAACGTTAATATAGCTAATGGACGAACAGAGCAGCGATTCGCAGAATCCACTGCGTATATGTACACTTTGTATATATATATACCAAGCATGGATATTGGGTTGAAAGATCTTGTAGGGTTTTCAACGACAAGTAGTTGATGTTTTGTCCAAACAATTCCGTAGCTACAGTTGTCTCTTGTTCGCCCCATCTTTTCTTCGATTTTACGCTTCCATAAGGAGAAAATTTTAAAGATCGTACAGTTGTTTCCAAGCCTGTCCTGATAATGACCGATTACACAAAGAAATCGGTCTCGAAAACACTTGTTACACATATGATTATACTGAATCATGGTTTCGAGCTCTTTATAAACACTGACATTTTACGTCTGATAAACACTGTTTTCCTTAGCATATTGTCAAATCACGTATCAAAACTTTTTTATTTGTATCGTACATTATCAGGACTGTCCTGATAATGAACGATCGACAGAAAAATCTTTTCAGGTCTGTCCGGGAAACTGCCAACTGTCCCGGCAACACCGGATGGCTATCTAAAAAAGTCCTGAGAACTACCGCTTGACATATATATACATACATACATACATACATACATGCATATATATATATTTAAGTCTATATATATAGACAAAAATATATTATATTATATTATATTATATATATATATGCGTGCGTGTGTGCGTGCGTGCGTGCGTGCGTGCGTGCGTGCGTGCGCGCGCGCGCGCGTGTGTGTGTGTGTGTGTAGAGTACTGGACAAAAAAGTTGGCACCGGTGTAATTTCGATATTTGTGCCAATATGTACATGAATATGTTAACCATTTTTTTTTTGAAAATGCTTTTACGTGTACGAAATGTACGAAAAAATAGAAAACAATTTTTTTTACCAAGTCACCTATGCGGGACTATAAATAAAAGCTTGTGGGTCGCAACTTTTTAAATGTTTAATACATTTTATCAATTCAGTTTCATTAACCGTACTTCATTTGCCACAATAGTAATTAGAGAAATTATTATCACACGTTGATACTCAGTTTCAGGATTTTTATTAAAGAAATCTAAGGTTGTTGTACAGTAAATTAAATACAGTTGATATGTTAACGATTTATGCAAAGTAAAGATTATATGTCTAAATGTTGAGCGCCCCACGCTTTTATTTATAGTCACACATAGGTGACTTGGTAAAAAACATTATTTTCTCCTTTTTCGTACATTAAGGCGTTACCCCTACTTGTAGCGCAAACAAAGGCCTTTTTCATGAATTTTTTTTAAAGAAAACTACAAAACTTTTTCAATTGATCAATATACCATCTCAAAGAACACATCTTGAAGAACTTGCAGTAATTTTTTTATTGAAAAATATTACATTGTTTAGTGGCAAATGGCCGTCAATGAAATAATGTTTTTATATACACGGTTTGCGGTGACCAACATTGCGGCGAAGTGGATCATCTGAAAAAAAAATGCGGATGGATTTAGTCAAATATAAGTATAAACTAGTCTTTAATCGAAGGATTTTAAAAAATATTCATTTTTCACAAAATGGCAGACAGTCAAAGTTAATGGTTCGATTTTAACGAAAAAAAACGGCCGTTTTTTTGGCTATAAAACGGCCATTTTTTTCGAAAAAAAAAATCGTACGATTAAAGACTACATTTTTATGTATTAAATAAGCCTCCAAAATTTCAAGAAGATCGGTTCATTAGTGTTCGAGTAATCTTGGTCACCGACTTCAGAAATGCCATTTTGAGAAAAACTCGTTTAAAGTTTCAATTTCAGTTTACACGAAGAAAATATTTTTTTTTGTAAACTTACATAGAGTCATCTATTCCGGGCCCATACAGAAGTGTGGGCCCGGATACTTATAGTTCAAAAAAATGCAATAAAAAAAAATCGATTTTTTCAAACCGCAAGTGGGGGTAACCCCTTAAATGAAACCTTATGTCAAAAAAATTGTCATAAACATTATTTTCTACTTTTTAGTCTTTAATTGATTTTACTTGAGGACTGAAATTATTGCAAAAGGGATTAATTCTTTCAAACGAATCGGTGTTATTATTGGTTGAATATCAGGAGAAATACTGGAGAACTATGATAGGTGGCATCTATCATAGTCGTTGGTTCACCACCTATTGGATATTACCTTTTAACATATTTTACCTATTGGACTTTTTTTAACGATTGTGTGATCTGAGAGCACTTAGAGCCAATTCATACGGTCTTATGCACTTTCCATGTAGTTTAGCTCTATTGAATGTTTCTAATTCTGTTCATTTCTGCTAACGCTTCATCATTGCAAGCTCTCTTTCCGGTTAGCTTTTCGCAGCGCTTTTCTAAAAGTTAAATAATGCATTGTCGCCTCTTAGATGCATGTTTACAAAACTTCAGAGCTCTAAGTAGTCGGGAGGTGTGTGAACGAGTTTTTTTTTATTAGTCACTTTGCCGTTGTCAACTTTTCGGTCCAAAATCGACCACAGATTTTCTATAGGATTTAAATTTGTTGGGTGTGCTGGCCAGTCTAAAACTCGAATTTGTGACGAATAAAAAGAAGCCTCTGTTTTGCGAGCCGTGTGCTCCGGGTCATTGTCTTGTCGGAAAATAAAATCATTCTGTAGACCGAACTTCAGCAGAGAGTTTTCAAAATGTTCAATAACAAAATTAATATAAATTTTTGCTTTTATCGTACCATTGATTTCAACTGAATTTCCGATTCCTGACCATGCGAAGCAGCCCCAAACTACTATGCCGCTTCCCCCGAAGTGACCAGTTTTCTGTACTTTTTTTCAAGCAGCGGGCTTCAACGGCACGCTGCTTATGACCGAAGAGATTAAATTTGCTCTCACACGGGAAAAAAAATCTTGTAGATTTTGATGGAAATCCCATCAAAATGTACTGTGTCTCACATCAATAGCGCCTCTGGGTACAAAATCTTCGATATTTGCCTCGTAAAACTCTAAAAAGTGCACGCCACGTTTCACACAAAGAACTGTAGGACTATTGAGTTTATGCTAAGCGATCGACAAATTTTGGCAGTGTGAAACTATGAACAGTAGATGAACCGACTCACGACATTTTATAATGTGGACCTGTGAACAGTAAATGAACAGCCTCACGAATTTTTACAATGTGAAACTGTTAAAAGTAAACGAGCGGACCCACGAATTTTTACATTTAAAAATGTTATAAAATGAACGACTTCATTGACCAATTTTTACACTGTGAAATAGCAAATAATGCAGATAGTGAATAGCTTTATGTACATCAAGTATCATTATACGTGAAAGCGAGATAAAAAAGTACAAATACAATACTCACTTCGTTTTTTCGTCCTCTTTTCAACATCAACAAATCTTTCACGGCATTTTTTCTTCACGTTTGTCCTTGTTCACTGTGTGTGTGTCCGTTTTCACATAGATTATAAATAATTGTCGTTTCTCGAAGACACTGCGCAAAACTTTACGCCACGAGATCCAAAAGAGCACTGAGTAGATGTCGAGACTGAGGGCGACCACGCGAAAGAATTTTTCTTTGTTGATTTAGCCGTGCAGGTTTGATAGCCTTGACCCCCGAGTTGACGCGGTCACGCGTTTACAGTGCACATTGTAAAAATTCGAGGTACACGCGGTGTACCGCGCAATGTCGGCTGTAGCTTCTACTGAGTGCTTTGCAATTTTTTCATGTATCACTCTAATAAATTTAAATATCCGTATTAGTATTCAACAACCCGTTATCAAAATATGCTTTGCCCGATTTGTTAAAAAATGACAATTGACTCTGTAAAAATTAAATATGTACGTATTGAATAATACCGATCTACGATACAATTTGTAAGGTGTACACTGCAGTTTTTAATTTAAACTCACACCACATTTTTCAGAAGACAATACTAAATTTCAATAGAATTTAATCTGATTTTTAACATTTGCTTGTTGAAGAATTTTATGGTTCAAATCAGTGATTACCAGTCTAAGGGGTTACCCCCACTTGCGATTTTGAAAAAATCGATTTTTTTTATTGCATTTTTTTGAAGTATTAGTATCTGAGAATATGTCCTGAAAATTTCAAGTCGATCCGAACAAAATTGACTGAGATATGAGCGTTGAAAGAGGAGAATCCGTTGTGTAAACGACCGGCTAGTCTGCCGTCTGGCGCGCTCGACCCTGCGACCCCTGAAAAAATCGATTTTTTTGAAGTATAAGTATCTGAGAATATGTCCTGAAAATTTCAAGTCGATCCGAACAAAATTGACTGAGATATGAGCGTTGAAAGAGAAGAATCCGTTGTGTAAACGACCGGCTAGTCTGCCGTCTGACGCGCCGTCTGGCGCGTTTTTCTCAAAATGGCATTTCTGAAGTCGGTGACCAAGATTACTCGAACACTAATGAACCGATCTTCTTGAAATTTTGCAGGCTTATTTAATACATAAAAATGTAGTCTTTAATCGTTCGATTTTTTTTTCGAAAAAAAATGGCCGTTTTATAGCCAAAAAACGGCCGTTTTTTTTCGTTAAAATCGAACCATTAACTTTGACTGTCCGCCATTTTGTGAAAAATGAATATTTTTTAAAATCCTTCGATTAAAGACTAGTTTATACTTATATTTGACTAAATCCATCCGCATTTTTTTTTCAGATGATCCACTTCGCCGCAATGTTGGTCACTGCAAACCGTGTATATAAAAACATTATTTCATTGACGGCCATTTGCCACTAAACAATGTAATATTTTTCAATAAAAAATTACTGCAAGTTCTTCAAGATGTGTTCTTTAAGATGGTATATTGATCAATTGAAAAAGTTTTGTAGTTTTCTTTAAAAAAATTCATGAAAAAGGCTTTTTTTTTGCGCTACAAGTGGGGGTAACGCCTAATCTCACTTTTTTTTTAAGGTACTCCGTATATTTTACGCATTGAGTACCGCGATATCTTATATTTAATTTGTAAATTCGACAGTCTACTCTATCGCGGTGATCATTATGATTTTTTTACAGTTTAAATCTGCATTTCCATCGGTTCGAATAGTAAAACAGCACGTCTGATCCATTATTTTTTCCTAAAAGTGCTGTAACACGATTGGTTTACAGTGTGAAACTGCATAATGTTCATTTTTCCTCAGTAATTTATAAACACCAATTATTAATTTTGACGAATCATTTTTTCCGTGCATCACTCCAGATGACTTTTTTCGAGTTTCTACAGGTTTATCAACGTATTTGTTTGCGAATTGTAAGCACGTGATTTTAATTGCTTTTCGAATCAAAAGGCTGTGCAAAACTATTTCTTAGACCTGTTTCTCGCAGTCTTTTACGCACTGTACCCTCAGAAATATTCAGCTGTGTATTTTCTAAAGGTACACAACTGGTGATCATCGGAATTTTTGTTTTCCTGATAATTCTACGATAGTCGAAAAAGCTCGTCTTTCTTTTTCTTCCACATCCGTCCTAATCCGTTACTACGCAAAGTTTGGTCAACTTCTTACCAATTGACCTCACTGCCTCATATTTTCTTCCGATTTCCCTATTAGACAGACCGCAATGCCGACACTTTCGGCATTCCGCGCTTTTAATACCATTTACATTCGCAGAACAACGATAACTAGCAGAAAATAGATGGAATCTATTTGTAAAATCGGGTCGTACCTATGAAAATGAGTAAACCCTACGGACCGTACTTTTTTTGTGCAACGTAAAATTGGCACACTACGGATGTTATTCAACCTTACACAGTGTTCGAATATCTTTGTTATTATTTCTGTGAAACCATAGAAGCAGACTAATTAACCTTCGTCTAGACTGCTTAATGCCTACTCTATTTATCTTTTCTATATACATATTAGCACAAATATCGAAATTACACTGGTGCGGACTTTTTTGCCCAGTACTGAATATGGGATAGCCGAGACTGGCGGCTACGCGATTTAGGTACCGCTCTGGTAGTCCTTCGAGTAAAGGCGGTACTACCGTCTAGAAGCTTGTTTTTTAAGTAATTTTTAGGAATTAATTTTGTGAAAACTATCAAACCTACAGTGCCGGGGTTTCTGACGCATATTAACACATGTTTCAACTAGCAACACAATTTTTTATGACAATTGCGAGTACAAATAATTCGCCGCCGTTCAACAAAAGATGACCCCACCAGGAGGTTATGGTTGGAATTGTCAGATGTAAAACGTCATATCGTAAGGTTGGAAATCTGGTAAGACCATAACCTTGAAATATTAGCGATTTACTATGAGCATCACATAATTTTTTTCGTGCGAAAATGTTGAGCTTTGAGCCGAATAAGCGTCATTGGCGAAAACGAAGTGTACGAAGACGCCGAGTTGGAAGCATTGTTGGAGGGAGATTCGTGCCAAACGCAAGAGTTCCCGCAAATTATGCTTATTCGATACAAAACTCGAAATTTTCACACGAAAAAAATTATGTGATGCTGACACAAAATCGGTAATATTTCAAGGTTATCTTGCTAAATGTCCAGCCTTATGATATGACGTTTTACATCTGACAATTTCAACCATAACCTCCGGGTGAGGCCATCTTTTGTCAAACGGCGGAGACTTATTTGTACTCCCAATACTTTATTAAAATCTATACAGGTTATGCGCTATTCTGCAGGTCGTGGCGTGAGACGCTTGTCCAATCGCGCACGGGTTGCGGTGATCCTAGTCGTCTGAAACAATTTTTTTTTTAAATCTATATGTATGTAGTTATCGTCTGAACTAGAACTAAGTAAGTACGATTTTTTTTATTGGAATCGCAGCTGTTTGAAAATGAAGGTTTAATTTTGTCGGAAAATTGTCAACTAAAGCATGAGAGCGGGGCTGAAATATTCAAGCGATCGGTATGATTCTAGTTCAGACTATAGGCGGAGGTTCCCTCGAAATGTGCGCAAACCCCTAAGCCAATCGGTCCAATCGTTTTTGTGGAAAACGTGCGCCCAACTTGAAAAATGTCGTTTCGAGAAAAACGCGAGTTTGCCATACATTTATCACTTATACGGCTGAACTTACGATGGATAACAACTGATTTTCGTTATTTACCCTCAATCAGCTATACCGGGACCATGCAGACCACCTTCGTCAGCTTCAAAAAAAGAATATTGAGCCGCCCTCGCTTCTCTACTGGCGGTCCGTGCCTCTTTAGATGCGGTAGACGCCCGTCTGATGGACCGTTGTATACGCTCGTTGTCTCAACACGCTGCGTATTGTTTTGCGTTAGGGCCGATTTTGATTCCTAATACATCCATAATTTTTAGGATTTGCTTAAATCCTTCATTAAAAATGACGACAGCTAAATAATTAGCAATATCTATGGTGTTTTTGCCACAGTGCAAATGTATATTGACAGACCTTTGCTGAGCTCAAAAGTATACTGACTATTTGTAAGGGTACCTTGGGTATTCGACTGCAAGGTATTGCAGGTATTGGGGTCCGGGATAGGGAAATCCCCCAAGCCGGTATACAATGGACACAACGGTCGAGGGGACGACTACCCGCCGCGCCCCAACGCACCGCAGCCTTTAAGCCTCTGTAATTATGGGAGTTCTAGGAATGTCAAATTAATATTTCCGAAACATATTCTCAGAACCCAAAACTATAAGAAAATGCAAATAAAATCGAATGTTCGAAATTCTAGCCGGTAATACCGCCTTAAGCAGCATTGTGCATAGCCAATACTTGGAGAGGGGAACGCTTAGCCGTGCACCGGCTAGTGCATCAATCAGTGACCGGAAGGCCAATTCTTGTGAGACCTTGGTGTAGATACTTCAGTCAAAGTGTGCGCACCAGAGAATCCGTAGAATACGAGGCCGCCTCTACCGGTGCAGGTTTTCCACAGTTTCCTCGTACCCACGGCAAATGTGGTATAGTGTAACTTAACCCGGCTGTAGACGCAACGGAAGATAGGTTAGATTAGCGCAGTGGGGGTAGGGAGCGATTGAAAAGGGTTCAATAGGGAAGGGTAATCCGTAAAAACTCCCAACAGTATACGTTGGAATTCAGGAATGACAAAAATATATAAGTATAGGTTATATAGAATAAAAAATAAAAGAACTCCAGGGGATAGATGATAACAGATTTGAACAATGATGAAAATAGCGTACAAATTTTTTTTTTGAAATGTTATAATTAAATACTATAAAATGGTACGATAATAACGTATCGGTTAACAATCTCAGGCATGGAGATAATTATTCTCCGTACCACAGGCTGAAAGCGATTTTACCTCCAAAATAAGTTAGAAAAAATAATAGGAGTGACATTAACATTAAAAATGATAACATTAACAAATGTCCAATGAGGTATAACGACATTACATGTAAATCCATGACATAAACAGTATAAAACATAATGAATAACAAAAAATACGACACCGTATCCAATCGAAATACCTATATACATAAATTAATGTATAAATAATGTGGGCTGAGGACCCAGGTCAGGAGTAATTTATATCTTATTGCTTAAAAAAAAGCAGAAACATTATATAAATAATGGAGACAAGTATATTTACGTAGACTGCATTCGTTTCACGGAAACCTGTTCAATTAAGGGGTGGGGATCGGAATATCGAACGATCAATATTCAGAAGGACTAAAATTTCGAATTTAAGAATGACAAACGTTCCAATATAGATGGATCAATTTTATGATAGTCTGTAAAATAGTTAATCGAAATTGTGAATACTGAAATTGTGAATCTTGAAGTTGATTTATAGCGAAAATAAAAATCAGATTCAATAAAATATTGAGAGATATAATATCGATTCGCCTGTATACATCCACAAAACAATTCGAGACGTCAAATCGTCGAATTATGAATATTACGACAGTCTACAATTTCGAATTCGTTAAAGCGAAGGGCCAAAAAGTCGAACAGTTATAATAGCGATGGGCCAAAATGGCGAACGGTCGGGATAGCGAAGACTTATGATCGAGCGAACGTTACTTGCGCTTCCGAGAGATGGCGCTGGCGGTCAGTTGGCTGGATATATCGTAAGGCAGTCAGGCAGCCATGCCATGTTCGCCATTTCGGTATTCGCCATTTAGATATTCGCCATTTCGGTATTCGCCATTTAGATATTCGCCATTTCGGAACATCGATCATTTGCGTTTCTATCAAGGAACATCACTTTGGTGTCCTCCTCTGATTTTGTTGGAACTTTTTAATGCGGAAGAGTATCAAAAACTAAGAGACACGTATTTTTTATCAGCGGTAAAACGGTTTTAAGGGGTTAAACGCACCCTCGAAAAAAGGCGTGTTTTTCGTTTTTCGTCGACAACGTTATCGTTCTCATCTCCAATGTATAGTACACAAAAAAAAAACGCTGTTGCAGTTTGAAATTTTTTAATATCTCGTACCGTGAAAACGTTTTCGACGAAAAACGAAAAACATCCCCATTTTTGAGGATGCGTTTCACCCCTTAAAACCGTTTTTCCGCCGATAAAAAAAATACGTGTCTCTTAGTTTTTGATACTTCTTCACATAAAAAAGTTTCAATAAAATCGGAGGAGGACACCAAAGTGATGTTCCTTGTAAGATCTACACATTCAAAGTTTGGAGTCTCGATATATGCCTTTTTGCAATAAACGGTATTACGAATATTCGTTATTCGCTTTTTTCTATTTCGGAGATATGAATGTTGTAGATTTTTCGAATCTGTATTTGTATGACTCGAACTGCAGAAGATCTGAATATATGTTCTCGAATAAATGAGCTCTTGAATAAATAATCTTTTTGTGTAATCGTTATTCGATTTTATCATCGATCCAATGATAAAATTTCGAATAATTTAACCTTTGTTATTTTGAGAGTTCATAATTCTTTCGTTTCGAAATCTTTGTCGTTCTATATTTGGTCATTCCACATGTTAACCCCCACCCCAATTAAGTCCATTCTATAAAAGCAGCTATAATAAAGGTCATACATTTTTCTCATGTAATAAATAGAAAAAGATGTATAAAAAAATTAAATTAAAATCCGAATCAGACCGTGTTACTTAAATAAATGATCTCTATATCGACCAATTACTGGGTTCAATTTAAATTTCTTCCTGTCATCGCATCGGAAAACTTCATGGAATTTGTAATAACTGCTTTTACAAATATTAATTGATTTATCAGATTTTTGTGAAACACACGCAGTCTACAAAAATGTACTCGTTTCCACTTTTTGTACAGCTGTGATGATCGAGCAGGTAGAATAGAAGTACGCTAAAGTTGGAATGAGAGAGTTTAATTATACTTACACTGTTGGGGTGTGCATGTCGGGACTGCTCGAGATTTAGCGATGAATTGACTTCTATGGGTCCAAAGGGAAAAAGTGTATTAAGCGGAGGGGCCTAGGAAAGCGCAGGGGGTACCATGAGCGAGCGTACCGGGGCACAGTGGGACGGAAATCCAAATCGACGGCCAAAAGTCTGACAAGTTTTCAATTCGTGTGAAAGTTTGTACTCGGGGGTTTTTGGGGTCGCTGATTACGAATCTGAAGTGAAAATTTCGAAAAACAAAATGGCGGATCCAGTACGTCAAAAAATTAATGAAAAACGAAGTGATCCGAGGTGAAAATCTGTACCCGAGAGTTTTTGGGGTTGTTGATTACGAATCTGAAGTCAAAATTTCGAAAAACAAAATGGCGGATCCAGTACGGCAAAAAATTTAAAGAAAAATCAATTGAATCGAGGTAAAAGTCTGTACCCGAGGGTTTTTGGGGTTGCTGATTACGAATCTGAAGTCAAAATTTCGAAAAACAAAATGACGGATCCAGTACGGCAAAAAATTTGAAGAAAAATCAATTGAATCGAGGTAAAAGTCTGTACCCGGGGGTTTTTGGGGTTGCTGATTACGAATCTGAAGTCAAAATTTGGGAATAAAAAATGGCGGATTCAATATGTACGACTTGTGTAGAAAAGGCGTTATATTTATGTCACATTGCAAAGGTTTTCCTTAAAATTAGGTTGATACAAAGTATTGAGATTAAAATAACGTTTACAAAGTGTAGAAATTAGCATTATATTTCTTAATAAATATGTGTTCGCTTATAAAAACAAGTAACTGACGGAAAAAATTCCACATTCCGAATAACTGGTCAGTCATCGTGATACATTCGATTACATACAACTTTATTCATCGTCACCAGAACAATCTGATTCACAGTCAGTGAATTCAACTGACGACGCATTGCCCGAGCTCCCTGCATTTGTTGAGACGCTTGGCGCAGTTAAAAACTGGATTGCTTCTGGTAGCAACGATTTCATTTTCTTACCCGGTAATTTGCGCAGGCTAGAAATGTATGGATCAGACGTTAATAGTAGGCGTGAAAAAGCGTCTTCCATGGTTTTAGGTCGGGAAAATTTTCGTGAACAATCTGATCTATTCTTTTTTATGTATTTATTGGTAGACTCTTGGGCGTCTTCGGACATTTGTGCAATTGGTAATATTGCAGACTTTAGAATCGCTGCGCCATGAATCAAAATTTTATGCATTAAAGTCGGCATATAAAACCACGGATACAACTTCACGTGGTCGCGAGCTGTTTGCACGGCATAATCTTGAAATCTGATTATATCAATCTCATGGCCACTCGAAAGTGTTTGCAATATAATGTGAAATCGTTTCATCAGATCTTCATTTACCCTCGTAATCGAAGCAGACGTGGTTGAATCTTCAAAAAACAGTCGAGCAGTATTCCCGTAATTGGAGCTACCAAAACCGGGCTATGGTTGATCAACTATGAGACCCAATCGTATGCGGAAACCTTTTTCTATACTTGATTTTCGGTTTTTTGCAATTTCTTTATCATTTGCGTACGCGCTTGCCATTCTTCAGTTTCAAGTTTATACCCTACATGCAAACAACATTCGACGAAGCAAATCCACGTATGCAGAGTCGATAACCCGAACTGCAGAAAATCTTCATTGATTTTTCTTTTCAACATCGCATCGATATCTTTGAAGTCTTTTGATGTTGCTTGGCATAAATAGCAACGTTGAGCAGAAGCATTACTCGTGATTGCATTGCAAACTTTACCATCTATCATGGTGAATGCAAGTTTGAACGAAACAGTTATGTCTTTTCCGTTTCTTGCTGTTTAATAAACTCCATTTCGCTCACTGTGGCTTCAGTATTTTCATGCAAAAATTGAATTCTAATTGGCCGACAAAAACGGGTAGACGATGGCCTGGGATTTTTCCATACAACAAGGGTATTTTTTTGTTTCTTGGTCAACTGATATCAACTGCAATGGAATAAGCGACGTGAAGAATATGTTAGCATCAGACTTACTTCCCTCATCATCGGTAAATCTTTGTTTATATGCATTTTGGCCAAAAGTGCCATCGCAACCGCACTTACAAATTAAATTCAAGTTGCGAACATTTTCTTTACATAAACTTTTAATAACTTCGTCTTGATTCAACAAGATTCTCTGAATTGTGTGATCCAGCAAAGACTGTAGTTTCATTTCAGCACTACATTCTGTAACGCTACTGTCTGATTTCGATGGACAACATTGAAGTTTCGCTTGATGCATTACATTATACGACGGAAATAACTTACAGCACTGTTTTCTGGTTAAATTCTGAAGTTTCTGATAGTCACATTTTGACATATTAAGTTCAACTTCAAGCGATAGGGCTTTATCAGGAGTATAAGGAATTTCTGAAATCGATTCCAAAGATTCTGTATACTTTTGAGCTCTTGATGGGCTTCCCAGCGTCACATCTTGAATAACTTTTGCGGCATCAAATCTGCCAGCTGCTCGACGGCTCATTTGAGCCGCATAAGACAGTTCTTCGGTACTTCTAGTTACACGCAAATCTTCAGTTTTCCTCCGTTTTGAGCGCACACTAGCTTCAGCAAATCCTAAAGAAGGCCGCCCCATGCTGCTGGACTGTATTGAAGCTTCTTGGATTTTTTCCAGGGGAACAAACACACTGAGCCATGTGGAAAATTTGTCGAAAAATCTGTCTTCGTGCCTCGAAGCTTGCTTCCACTTTTCATTAAATTGGGACAATAATGCGCGTATTGCAAGTTTTGCGTCATCCAACAGAGTAAAAGGTCGTTGTAGTTTCTCTGACATGAATTTTTCAATTTCCAGATATGCTGAAGCTGCACCACGATTCAAATTATTTTTCATGAGTACGAAAATATATTTTCTCGTTAATCCAGGTGCTGCAGGATCATCGTCGACAGATTCTAAAATGTTAAAGTATAATACATATGAATAAGTAATTACATATTCAGCCTTACTCACTATTACTCATTCCACAATATTATAGATGACTATAATATTGTAAAATGCTATGAAAACCATAAGCAAATAAAAAAAACGTCATTTTTTATCATCGATTTCGATTAGACACTTCAAAATATACATTTTTTTCAGAGATTATTTTTCGCTAAGATGTTGGCCCTTTTGGAAGAGGCCTAGCAGAAAGTGACTTGATACAAAATATTTCAATTTTGAACCGTGAAATCTAAATCCGCTATAAAAACTGAGGGTAATGAAAAAAACAATCTATTTGAGCCTCACTGGGCCCACGTGGGGCACTGGGCCCACAACGTGAGTACACCCCTGAAGAGATCATTTGAAACGATACAACTTTTATTTGAATCACTTCTTCATATTTTGTGTTTTAATTGTTCGAAATCGAGAAAAATGCATTGTTTACCACAAAACCTTGTACCAATAGCGGTGGCACAATATTGCGCCAATTTTTTTTGCTGTTTCCATTAAATAATAGAATAATCTACAACCTCGAATAAGTCCGGCCGCTTTACAACGCTTTACAATTCAACTTTTCTCTACGTGTTTACAATTTTCAGTAGCAATTCTACATTGATTTTCGGAAACATCATTCGTTAAATGATATCACATACATCATTATTACAAAGTTTTCATAGGATGATGATATTCTACTTACTTTCCCCTTTCGAATCCATTTTCAAAATCGTCAATCGGTTTATTTTTCTGTAACTGGCGACGTTTTCAAGAGCGCACTGAAAATTAGGCACAGAGCGCGACGCGTCGGGTTCGAGCGAAGGGCACTTTTGAACTGGGACACAATAGCAGGTATAAAGGATCGTCCCCTCTCGAGTCTAGAACTCGACCCTTGGACTCTTACTATATCTAACCCACCACTTAAAAACCCCGAAAACGAAACCTCATTTTTCGACTTTTGGCCAGAGATTTGGGATTCCGTCCCACTGTGCGGGGCCCGTGGGACCAAAGACAAAGAGACAAAGAGATAAAGAAGTTGCGGTCGAGGATTATTGGGAAGAGAGATTAGATCTAGATGAGCGTCGCGGTTTAGCTGTGAGTAACGGTTGATAGTAGCTATGAAGAAGAGTCGTATGAGACCGTAACACAACATTCCTGTTGGGTGGTAGGAGCTTTTATTTCTTTTTGCAAAAGCTAAAGATTTCTTTCTCTTTGCGAGAAAAAACTTCGCGAAGAATCCAACAGGTATGGAAGTACCGAATTTTGATAATCATCGACCATCACTTATTCTGTATTTCCAAAATCACCATTGGCAGAAGCACTACATGCTTGCCGAATAAAAAAATCCCATTTTATTCTGGTCTATTTACGATATTAATAATTTTTACTGATGAAGTAAGAATTACGATACACGATATTTTGCAATTTCTTGTAACAATGTTATATAATTTGCTGAAAATATCTATGCACAACTGGCCAGTGGGCTCATGTTTTCAAAGATATATCCTTTTTTCGAAAAATAATAAATGAGTGGATTTTTTTCCGTCTAATAGATTCGTGATTGGATTCCTGATTGACAATGATAGCAAATTCTCTCTAGCGCACTCAACCCCACTATGTATTGCTTATGGCCTTAGGCCACTCTAGAGGCCGAAAAAATAAGCAAATTTTTGGAAAGCGGATCTGGTCCGGAGAGTTCAGCTGACAAGTGAGCCGCGTCGCCGCTATAAATAGATCCTCGCATATCGCGGCGCTTGTGAGAAACTTGGGTGCGTCGGCCGGGTCGCCTGACTCGGGCGCTCACTGCCGCGTCGCGCGGGTAGCTGCTACGTACTCGCTGGTCGAATCCCATTCATTCCGCCTGCCTTATCTTGAGCTCAAGATGATGGTTCCGTTTGACTTGCTACCGGGAGTAGTACGATCTTGGCAACAGGTCTCGTAAGTGTGGTCGTGGTGGTGCGGAGCTGGACGACCCGGATGAGATCGTCAGGACCAGGTAACACGTTGATGATGCGTGCTAGGGGCCATTTAGCAGGTGAAGTTGCTTCGTTCCTGATTAGGCATAGCCGCCCGTTGTAGTATTCGTCTACCGGGTCTCGCCATTTAGTTCACGGGCACAAGTTGTAGATATATTCCGTGGACCAGCGGGCCCAGAAATGGTCTCTCATCTGATTTAGATGCTGCCAGCACGTCAAGTGATGTGGGTGATGTTCCAGCAGCGACGGTTCGGGGATGGCAGTAAGTGCTGTTCCCATAAGGAAGTATCCCGGAGTTAACGCAGTGACGTCCTCCGGGTCGTCGCTTAGAGCGCAGAGCGGCCTTGAATTGAGGCATGCTTCGATTTGAGCCATGAGGGTGGCCATTTCCTCGTAGGTGAGGGTAGTTTCTTCGATGACTCGCTTAAGGTGGTATTTCTTGGACTTGACTGCAGTCTTCCACAGACCACCGAAGTGCGGTGCGCCTGGAGGATTGAATCGCCAGGAGATGCCTTGGTCGGCAATTGCCCCTCTAATTTTCCCAAATTCTTGGGAGCTGGCGATGAAGAGGCGCCGTAGCTCGTTGTCAGCCCTTAAGAAGGTGGTTCCTTGGTCGCTATAGAGGGTGGAGCGTATTCCGCGTCGCGCCACGAACCGTTCGAGTACAGCGATGAACCCTCTGGCTGAGTAGTCGGAGGCGACATCGAGGTGCACGGCCTTGGTTGCCAGGCACACAAAAATGACCAAGAATGCTTTTGTGGTCTTATGGGGCTCTTCCGGGCGTACTCCTTAGGAGGATGGGGCCGGCATAGTCGACTCCGGTGTGGTCGAAGGGTCGACTTGGCGTGATCCGAACGGCGGAAAGCTTTGCCATCTGCTGCGTCGTAGTTTCCGCCCGCTATCGGCGGCACGTCACGCAGCCTGCAATTATGGTTTTAACCAGGCGGCGTCTCTTTGGGATCCAGCACCATTGTCGGAGACGATAGAGGGTTAGCTGTATTCCCCCGTGCAGAGTGAGCGCGTGGAGCTGTTTCACCAATAGTTCGGATAGGTGAGATTCCGCTGGTAGCAGAAGCGGGTGTTTCTCGCTCCAGGATAGCTGGGAGTTCTTTAGTCTGCCTCCGACTCTCAGTACCCGGTGCTCATCCAGAAACGGAGCTAGTGCTCCTAGAGGTCCTTTCCCGTGCAGAGGGATCTTCTGCTGTAGGCGCCGTATGACCTCATGGTAGTAGTCGTTCTGAACCACCCGTATCCACGTGAGTTCCGCTTCCCTTAGCTCGTCGGCCTCTAAGATTGCTGCTCTCTGTTTGACGCCGCGCAGCCATCTTTTGCACCAGGCTGTGATGCATAGCAAGCGATTATACGAAGAAAAGCGGCTAAGCGTAGTGTTTGGAGGCGGCTTGGGATGAATAACCACTGCGTGTCTGGTTACCCTTGCCTCGGGCAACTCCGTCGCCGTCGGAATGATGGTGCTAATTTCGCTCCCCAAAGCGGTATGGAGACATGGCGGTCCTTGCCACCAGAGTGGGTGTGTCAGGAGCTCTTGTGGAGACAACCCCCTGGAGGCGCAATCCGCTGGATTTTGTTCTCCTGGTATGTGTTACCAGCGTCCATCTGGTACTAGTTGCTGGATTGATGCGACTCGGTTGGCGACGAATGTTTTCCACTTGGAGGGATGTTGTAGGATCCACCCGAGCGTCACCGTCGAGTCTGTCCAGAGCCTTATGCTTGTTGGCTCCTAGGGTATGATGCGCCGGCTGTGATTCACTAGGCCGCTGAGCAGATGCGCCGCGCATAGCTCCAGCCGAGGGAGCCTGACGGGCTTCAGTGGAGCTACCTTGGTGCGTGCGGCGATGAGCGTCACCCGGTAGCCTTGACCAGCTGTCTTGGTCCGGGCGTAGAGTACGGCCCCGAATGCTCGTTCCGCGGCGTCTGCAAACCCGTGAAGTTCGAAGGGATCGGATGTTCTGATCCAGCGCGGAATCCGGACGTCACGCAACAGTTTCCACTGGTCGCAAAATGCCTTCCAGCCTTTGGCTAACTCGGGAGGCAGTGGATAGTCCCAGCCCAGCCCTGTCAACCAGTAATTTTGTATGTTAATTTTTGCCTTTACGCTGATGGGAGCCAGCCATCCCAGCGGGTCGAAGAGTTGGGCCGCTTCGCCTAACACGCTTCGCTCGGCTACGGTATCTTTGGGTGATACTTCCACGCGGTAGTGAAAGACATCGTTTGAATGGTCCCACAGGAGACCCAGTGTCTGCTGACTTTCTGTGTCAGCTGTCTAAGAGCGTGCAGCGTCCTGGATAGTTTGCTCCTTGGGCAGCCTTTCCAAGAGGCTTGCGGAGTTGGAGGCCCACTTTTTTTAGCGGGAATCCGCCCGCCATGCAGAGCTGTTGAAGTTCCTTCTGTGTCGCTGTCAGCTCGTCCAGTGTTTGGGCGCCAGTAAGGATGTCATCCATGTAAGTGTCTTCCCGGAGGGCTTTTGCCCCGCGCGGGAATTGGTCTCCAACGTCTGAGGCTAGCTGGCGGAGCGTCCGTATAGCCAGGAAGGGGGCGCAGGACAAACCGTAAGTCACGGTTTTAAGGCGATACTGCTTCACCTTCTCTGCCTCGTGTTGCCTCCAGAGGATTCGCTAGAGGTCTTGATCGTCTGGGTGGACTTGTATCTGCCTGTACATCTTCTCGATGTCCGCTGATATGGCACAGCGGTGCGTTCGCCATTTGAGTAAGATGTCGGGCAGGGCTGGCAGCAGGTTAGGCCCTGTCAGAAGTGATTCGTTCAGGGATTGTTCCCCAGAGGCGTGCCAAGAACCGTTACATACGACTCTGAGCGGAGTCGATGTATTGGAGTTTCGTAGTACTCCGTGATGCGGGAGGTAGCACACTCGCTGCGGTACGGGTCCGCTCGTGATTTCCTTCATGTGATCAAGTTGCTCGTAAGTTCGGAGAAACTCGTTGTATAACTCTTGAAGCGCGTGGTTCTTGCTGAACCTTCCCTCGAAATGAGTTAGGGCCCGATAGGCTCCGTCGAATGTGTTGGAGAGATCAGGTAGCTCACCCCTTAGTGGTAGACGGACTGAGTAGCGCCCGTTCTATTTTGTGTAGCTAGAGGAGAAAAGCACCTCACATTGTTGGTCCTCCATGGAGGGAGGAACCGGAGAACTTGGCCCTTCCTCTTGCTCCCAAAAACGCTTGACGGTGGTAGCCAGATCGTCCACCACCACGCATTGTTGGACTGTTCGAAGCTCATTGGGTGACCCGTGACCCGTTGTTCCCATCAGTATCCAACCAAACGATGTCCGTTGCGCGATCGGTTGGTAGGATCGTCCTTTCCGTAGGCCCGGTTGCACTATAGTAGCGTATGCGTCGGCGCCTAGGAGGATGTCGATTTGGTCGCCACTGTGGAATGTAGGATCCGCAAGTTGCAATCCCTTGATGTGCTGCCACTCTGGGCTCTTACGGGCCTGGAGCGGTGAGTAAATCGTTAGCTTAGGGAGGATCAAGCCTGTGGTCCTATGCTTAGCTGCTGTTTGCTCGGCCTTCAGGCTCACCACGACCCTTCCCTTTGCTTTGGTCGTCTGGACTCCTCCTACTCCGCAAATGTTCAGAGAGGTCCTGGACCGTTGGAGTTTCATCCGTTGTGCTAGTCTCTCAGAGATTAAGCTGACTTCCGACCCTTGGTCAATGAGTGCGCGGGCCGGATGTGTGTTGCCAACAGAACGGAGATTTCTTTGCCTCTCGTGAGGTGGCTGCTAACGCTCGCTAGCCCGGTGGCAGAATGCAAGGACGAGTGGTGTTTTTCGGCACAAGTCTCGCACACCTTGACTGACTTGTATTCGGCCACCTGATGTCTGCCCAGACAGTTCGTGCAGCGTTTCAAGCGTTGAACTGTGTGCCAGCGTTGCTCCGGAGTTGGCAAACGAGTTCGGGCGGGGGTGATCGTCCGCCTTCCTTGGAGGTTGATGAGGTGGTAAAGCTTCCAAGATTTGCATCGGCTACTCAAGGAAGCTCCTCAGCGCCGCACAGTTAGGTGGCTCGGCTGAGGTGCTGACCGCTCCTTCCCATTCGCGTCTCGTTTGTGGGTCGAAGAGCTGCACTGCGAGAAAAACGAATAAGTCTTCTGTCGTTCTCACCGAGCGTCCTATGCCGACTAACCCGTCGATGGTGGAAATGATGACATTGAAGATCCGGTTGTCGTAGAGGCTGCTTAGAGCAGTCCAAGCGCAAACTGGTTTTCAGATAGTGCAGCGTCTCTACGGTGCTGAGACGTTGATCGCGATCAACAATGGATTGGAACAAATCCTTAAACGCTGGCCAGTCGCTGTACTTTCCCGAAAATGAAGGTATCGTGATGCGCGGTAATGCCGTGTGTCCTGCTGTCGTTGTCTCATGCCTCATGCTGGGTTGTTCGGCCAGGAGAGCCAACTCGGAGAGCCAGTCGAGGAGCGTGCCTCTTTGGAGAAAATACGTTTCCTCCGTCATGCTGAGGAGGTCCTTCCGAAAGTACTCGTGCTGCTTTAGCTGAGCGGTGTAATCTCTGCTCAGCAAGTTGTGTTGCTCCTCGAACTTGTCCCAGTATTTTTCCAAGGTGTTTATCCGTGTTTTTACGGCTCCTTCCATGATGTTAGCTTGCCCTAGTTTTTTTTTGTTGTCCATCATGCGTGCTATTCGCCCGTGCAGCTCCGATTGGCTCTGGATGAGTGCGTCAAACGAGTAACTCATGATGCAGCTGGTAATAGTCCGAAGTTTTCGTTGCCTTCGGATCCGGCTCGAAGGACCAATGTTTCGAATTGTGCTTGTGGAGAGTTTCGTGGCTGAGGGTTGGGCCGTCGTTCGCTAGGCCGATTCCGCTTAAATGATGGTGGAGACGAGTTTCGTTATTTTCGTTTAATTTTCTCTTTTCCTTACATGTAATTGACTATGTTACAATACGCCGTATAAGTTTATTTTAGGACGCCAGACTAGGCTGGGTTTCGTTGACGTCCGTTGCGATGGGCTAGGCAGAGGCGGTGTAAGGAGTGGCTCGAGTTGGTGGTGGTAGAGGCTCTCTTCGGCGTTGTCGACGGCGTTGTCACCTCGGGTGGAGCTGTGAGCTGCTGGACAGCCTGGCTGGCTGTGGCCGTTAGCGAGCGGTTAACGACTGGCTCGGATGGCTCCCACTTGCTGCCCGACTGGTCGCTGGTCTGGCAGGCTGTGGCCGTTAGCGAGCGGCTAACGAGTGGCTCGGCGGGTTCCCATTCGCTGCTCGACTGGTCGCTGGTTTGGCAGGCTCTGCTGATTCCACCCGATGGGCTGGTCTGAGTGCCCTGGGTGGTCGAGGCTACGCTGGTGCCGAGTGGTGACGTGGCAGGCAACGGTGAGTGCGGCGTGGGCAAGATGGTCCAGCGTGGAGATGATGTCAGGCGTCTTCGTCGAGGGTCCAGAGGTCCCAGCAGGCAGGCCGGCGGCCGCGTCAGTGGAGCTTGTGGCCCCAGCAGAGGGGTAGGTTTCCACGGCAGCGTAGGTTGTCCGGAGTGGTTAGGCAAGCGAGTGCTCCTCGAGATAGCTTTACCGCCGCTAGGCTAAGGTGAGCGTCTGCTCTCGTGCATAGGCCTGCTTGTAAGGCAATGATCTAGAGCCGATCTGGTCCGGAGAGTTCAGCTGACAAGTGAGCCGCGTCGCCGCTATAAATAGATCCTCGCGTATCGCGCCGCTTGTGAGAAACTTGGGCGCGTCGGCCGGGTGGCCTGACTCGGTCGCTGACTGCCGCGTCGCGCGGGTAGCTACCACGTAGGCGCTGGTCGAATCCCATTCATTGTCTGGGTTATGTTTCCGGCCAACTTAAAAAATACAGTTTTGAGATAAACGCTGCACAGCCGCCATTTTGAAATGAATCGCTTCAAAAAAACTGTTGTATACAATCACTGATATGTATGATAAACACCCTTTTTTGTAATGTCGATTTATTTTGTACTTCTTCTGAAAAAAAAATCCCCAAAAAGCCTGTTTTTTCGGCCTCTCGAGTGGCCTAACCCCTTAAAGCAATCGTTGCCTCTCCTTCGGTCTAAAAGTAGCTAGACTATGAGGTAATCTAACATGACGAGGCATTTACGTCTTCCTACAAACCTTCAGAACGCTTACAGCTTTCCGCGTTCTATCAATCGACAGAGAAAAAACGGCGTATTCAAGCATTTCCAAGACACTATATTTTCTGTTTCAGTCCTCCAGCGGCGAGGCGAAATTTCGGCAAAATTTCGAAAAATACGATAAATGACAGCTTCTCCAAAGAAAAGTTCATTTTTCTCTTGAAAAACAGCATGCCGAAGTCATTGTTATTAACAAATGGTTTATCCAATTAAAAAATGCGATCGTGAACCGAAAATGACTACTGCTTGAACGCTAACTCTGCAAATTCAAGTCAATAGTGTGAAAGCTACTCAAGATATCAATACCGCCGTGTCAAGATATTTAGTGTCGAGATAATCGCATTCAAAGTTTTGGTACATATTTTACACGATCTTGTGAAATATTGTCGTCTTACCGCTAGCCAGTGATACAGGCACCATACAGGGTGTCCCAGAAGTAACGTACACCCTTCTAGCATCTGGTAGGGAAAAAAAAATTCTGAGACGAAGAGTCCTCAGTCATTTTTTGATCATATGCATAGATAATTAGTTATGAATTAAATTAAATAGCCAATCAGGTGCGCGCTACAACGGAAAGGCAGCGTAGAGGGGAGGGATAGGGGAATGCGTTGTAATTGCGTGCGCCTGAAAATGTATGCGGACGAAAAATTCCGAAAGCTTGGGCAAGTGCACACACACACACACGCGCGTGAGCGCCCATGCGCTCACACTAGGACACACACACGTACACACTTGCAGACACTTGCACACACACACGTACACACTTGCAGACACTTGCACACAGACACACACAAACACACACGCATGCACACACACACACACACACTATGCAAGTGTGTGCGTGTGTGCAAGTGCTATGCGTGTGTGTGCGTGTATGCAAGTGCTCTCACACTTGCACACACGCACACACAGACACTCTCTCTCAATTACACACACACACACACACAGTCTCTCTTAATTACACGCACGTATGTACACACTTGCACACACACGCACACACACACACGCACACACGCACGCACGCACGCACGCACGCACGCAGACACACACACACACACACACACACACACACACACACACACACACACACACACACACACACATGCTTTCAGAATTTTCCCTCCGCACACATTTTAAGGCGCACGCAATTACAACGCATTCCCCTATCCCCCCCCCCCCCCTCTACGCTGCCTTTCCGCTGTAGCGCGCACCTGATTGGCTATTTATTTTAATTCATAATTAATTATCTGTGCGTCTGATAAAAAAAAAAGACTGAGGACTTTTCGTCTCAGAATTTTTTCCCTACCAGATGCTCGAAAAGCGTACGTTACTTCTGGGACACCCTGTATAAGTGTCCTTAATTATAATCCAGATCGTGTTGCACACCTAATTTATGCAATCTGCGGACAGTTCAGGCCTCTTTTGAGTGTTCTTGTGCTCTGATGTCCACTTTCGTTACACGCGAATCATTCCTAATTTTACACACTGTTCCACTAAAGTAGGTGTAATTTCGTCAGTTTTTAGAATTTCCGGGTCTGGTTGGTCTTAAAGTACTTTTGAAAGTAAACAATATAAAAATATGCAAAAAAAAAACGATTTTTTAGAGTTTTCAGAGAGGAATACCCCCTTAACTTTCTCGAAACTCTCTATGCGTTTCGCAGAAAGTGAAATTTATTAAATTTCCGTTTCCCGATGTGAAAAGCTTCGAGTATAAATAAAAAGCGATATGAATTAGTCGGCTAAGACTTGATATTTGTAATGTGTATATGAATACTTTCTGCAAACATTCTCAATATTGGCGGATCGTTGATTCCGTGGTTGTTTTTCATACTGCAATTGAATTTTCAATTCAGTACTGATTCTACTCGACTTCGAGTGTATGGAGGTTCCACGTTAAAATTATAGCGCCAAACTTCAGTAATCACCATGTGTTCCGGCCCGATCGATATACGCGTAATCTAATAAGAAATTGCTCACCGCTGCGTCAATTTACCTCTGCATCGGACAGCTTAAGTCGACCACTTTATTCTGGACCAAGTTTCAGTCAGATTAATCTAGTGACAACGGCCAGAACATTTTATTGATACTTTGAATTGAGACGGAATGACACCTCATCGCGGTCAGTATGATAGAACAATTATAGATACCCAAACATCTCTGAAACGGCTCTTCAGATCCCGTCGAAGCTTTGCCAAACGACGTCAAATAGATAGACGAACAGCTGTCTGCCCCTCAAATTTTCTGAATTTGAGGGGCAGACAGCTGTTCGTCTATCTATTTGACGTCATTTGGCAAAGTTTCGACGGGATGTGAAGAGCCGTTTCAGAGATTTTTGGGTATTTATAATTGTTCTACCATACCGACCGCGATGAGGTGTCATTCCGTCTTAAGTGCAGAGTGGTAATCCTTTGAAAAACTATTAATCGAACAGCTATACTCCGCTATTTTATTCGGGACCAAGTTTCAGGCGGATAAATCGAGTCACAACGGTCGGAACATTTGATTGACAGTTAAATTAAGGAGTGGAAATCCTTAGAGAATTATTGAAATTCGGTGAAAAGTTGCAAAAAGTTTTTTTCTCAAAAAGAATGATTATACAATCGGCGAAACTACCTAGCAATGCGAGGTCGCGAGTTCTTTAGGAGCAATGATGAAAAAATATTCAGCTGACAAATTTCCGTCGGAGAAAACTTCAATAGTAAAAATACATCCATCAGCTTGGCATGTACTGAGACGGAAAAGACCGTCTCATGAACTAACCGATAGACTATCGCCCCGAATATACCAAGGAAGATTACGCGGGCCACATCCATAGAAAAACGAGGTAGAAACACGCTAATTGAATTAATGGCGGACAAGAACGGAGAAAGACTAACGGTCGCTCAAGTAAATTCAGACGTTACACTAATTGAATTAAGGGGAAAGAGAAACCGGCAGAAACCGGACAAACCAACTAATTTAATCAAAGACGGAGAAGAAGGGGATCTGAAAAGCGTTAAAATCCGGGTATAAAAGGACGAGAATTTTGGAGGAAAAGCGCTCTCTTTGAATCCCTCGTGGATCGACAAGTACTGCTTGGCAAAGTACATCCCTAGTGGAAGGAAACGCTGGGAACACGGAACGTTGAGAAACCAGAGAAACAAGGAGTCGCGCCTAAAAAAAAACAGTTGAAAGAGCACTTCTTTCATTCCTCGCGGATCGACAAGTACTGCTTGGCAAAGTACCTCCCTAGTGGAAGGAAACGCTGGGAACACGGAACGTTGAGAAACAAGGAAAAAACGGAGTTGCGTGTAAAAGCATTAGAAAACTCTTCATTTTTTGTTAAAGTGAACTAGTACTGCTGGACCAAGTACATCCCTCGTGGATCGGAAACGTCTGGAACACGGAACGTTCGGGAATAAAAAACGAAGAAGATTTGAGATAAATTTATTTTAAAGAGAAAAGATTGGAAAATCAAAGAAAAATAAAAAGAGCAAGAAGGAGAGTTAATAAATTAAAGGTAGCAAACAATTAGCGCTAAATAGGTAGGAAAAGTATAGTAGGAGAAAATAGGAGGCGAGAAGGTATCATAACGAGCGAGCGTTACGAATAGATATAAGGAAAAATATGAAATTTGGAAAATACAAGAAATATTATATTAGGAGATAAGAAAGCGTACGCTACAGTCATACGAAACACACACACACACACACACACATGCACACACACACACACACCGAGATCATCGATTAATACGGATCAGGATCACAGAAAGGGCAAGTAGGTATTCCGAAATTACGGGAGCACCGAAACCTATGCAAAAAAGTGTCATTCGAGTGCTCGCGGCACATCGCTTGATTAAACTATCGTAGACAGGTAGGTGGCGACATCGTACGTCACGATCAAGGACCGGGCGATCCATTATCGACGCGCGATAATTGATGGGGAGAGAGCATCGATCACCGTTACGCGAAGGGCAGTACCAGGGTAGGGGAATAGATCTCGACGCGTGGCGAGAGAGAGCGCGCGCCTACGACCCGTCGATCGCGAGTCCTAGCGCCATGGGTGGGAGTGCGCCGCGACTCGACGCGCCCTAAGGGAAAGCTACAAAGGGAAATACCGCATCGCTATTGGTCAAGCACCGATACCTATCGCGCCGCTAGCGAAAGCACGTCGCAAACTTAGGCCGACCGAAGCCACAGAACTAGAAGAGAAGGGGAAATCGATATCGATCCATGATAAATGATCCTGCCCGACTTCATTATACCATGCCAGTAATGAGTAGTTGACCGACCGAGAAAAATCTTGCGAAACACACTATAAAACAACACAAACAACACAGTACACTCATACATAGCGTTATTATTATTATTTTTTTTATATCGAGCCACAAAAATTGAATAAATCATATTTTGTTAAAAATACCCAAAACACCTGAGTTTCAATTAATTTCTTCCCTGTTCGAGTCCCCGAACCTATAAATTTATTTGTAACGAATTAACACCCGTTACAGTACATTGACGCAAATCAGTACATTTCGTTCAGAAAATAAAACCGATTATGGAGTACCAAATGACACGACCGAGCCTTTGAAAATACACACGATCGGCAAGGCGTCAATATTTATCTTATTTGAACAAATTTTAGAAGTGGCATTTCTCGAATCTCTCGAAGAGGTAGCTACTTACATTCTCATCACACTTCATCAGAAACAAACTGGTAGACGATTTCTGTCGCTGAACAAGCGACGATCAATCGTTATACGCAATGACGAATGTATGCCTATGGATATCATGTATGTATGTATCACCGTCTGTAAATCAAAAGCGCCCCCCCCCCCCCTCTACACTTCGCCGAGCACTCTGTGTGGAAAAATGTTCTGGGCCGTACATCTCGAATAAAAAGCTCGGGAAACGAATGGGTTCTCAGTGTTAGATTGTATAGAGTTCCGAGTTCGGTTTAGCGTCACAGGGAAGGAGGGGTGATGAATTCTTCAACAACGGTGGCGATGTGGAATTCGCGCACAAAGGCTAGGGAGACCTCGATTGGTTGCTCCGCAACGTTCGGCGAGGAAAAATCTCTAGTAAAGCCATTCGATATCGTAACAACGAGAATGAGAGATGAGAGAGAGAGCAAGGGAATAAAGAAGAAAAAGAGCGAGAGTGAGAGGGCGGGAGGGAGAGAAAGTGGGCATTTCGGAAGCGTGCGCTTATCGAGGAGAACAAGGTAGAATGGAAAGGTAAGAAAAAAAAGAAAGCGATTCATTCAGTGGCGTCGGGGAAAGCATTATTTTTAACTCGAGGAATTAGAGCTTATGAATATACATACCCACACACACTCACTTACATCCATTGTTCGGGTCACCTATCGTAGAAAAGAAATCGACTGCGAGGAAAATCGTATTACTATCTGTCCTTCGGGGCCTCAGGTGTTTATGTCCTCATTTTTTTCTAAACCGAGAAGGACAATTGTACCAATATATTTCAAATGATCATACCATATCACATTTTCCAAAATATCATTTCCAACGTACATCCTTGCGTGTCGGTGGTTTTTCCAATATAATATCTTCTTTTATATTTTTCTCGATTTTTACATTTTCGTTTACGTAATGCGCAAAAAATACATCCATGAAAGAACCATTTCAGTAGTGTGCTATCTTTCGCTATATTCATGGAGCGTTGGAATAATGATTCGGATTGAAAAAACACACGGCGATAAACTCGTCTACTGCGGATGATTTTTTTCCGTCACGGAATTTTTTTTTACTTCCGTGAAGGAAAAAAGTCGTTAGTTTATTTTGGTTTCTTTTTGCGTAGGATATTCGCTTTCGAAGTTGAGGGACGTGGTACGAATCCTTTTCATACTCGGTAGATAAGCCCACATTATATACGGATGATATTTTTCATGCTGTTTATAAATATAAATGTGCGCCATTCTAGCGCGAAATTCGTTATTGTTTTTAGTTCCCCCGGACATCCTGGACTATCCAACGAGCACAGACATGGTGGTGCGGGAGGGTAGTAACGTGACGTTGCGATGCGCGGCTACCGGGACACCGGAGCCAACCGTCACGTGGCGAAGAGAGACCGGAGGTACCATCACACTCTCCGATTGGCGCGAAGGTGAGTCCCGCAAAATCTCTTTTTGCGCTTATGCTGCGACGAAAGAGAAAATATAGCAGCTCGCCAATTGTGTGCGTGTCTCTCTTAGCTTGCCCCGTTTTTTATTACGTGCACTTGATGAATTTGTTTTCTTTGTTTGCACCTCTTCGCTGTTGTGAAAATTATACGAAAAATTATTTTCCTCTTGGAAAGCTGCTGCTATTTTCCGGCGATTTGTACCACATGTCGTCAGTATCGTCAAAGCATATAATCGTTTTCAGTCAGACATTACATGTGTGATTGAGGGGAACTACCACACTGAGAAAACAATATATTTCTATGTACCAGGATTTGTTAACTATTAACAAACGGTAAAGTTGAATATGGCGAAATAAATATCTTCTTACAGTTCATGAATCTTTCATTTGAGCCTCTGAGTTGGGACAGATAAAGATTTGGTAATAGGTAAGAAATGGGTACTTTGATGCAACATACTCGTTCTTAACAGCCAATAGATATACAGTTGGTTTACTCAAATGCTTCGTATTAATATATTATAAATACTTGTTTCCTATAAGTAAGGCGTTTATTCAATGAGATCAGAGGAAAAGTTGTCCCAGATGTAAAGGATAGTTGAGTGAACGATATTTTACATTCGCACAAATCAAGATTCGTATATAGTTACCAAAAGAATAGTTGGACAAAGTCATTCAATCGTTGTCCAACTATTTGTCCACTACAGGTAGCAAGTCCGTTATTCGGAGGACAACAAAGATGGTAGCATCAATACGTCGTAGAGCAAATCACAACTTTCATAGAAAATAGGCGGTCGGCCGGTCCCGCGATCGACGTCTTGGCCACCCCTGCTCTAATGAGTAAAGTAGCTAGGGCGGTTCTAACTAGGGGATCTCAGAGAGGTGCGGGGCGGCGGGGTACAACGCGAGGAAGCCAAGTGCCTGGTGGAGGGGGTAGCCGACCGCGGGTATGTGACGTCACGGAGGGGGATGCCAAAGGTCTCTGTGGAGGGGGGAAGAGCCTGGCGCAGGAGAGTGGCTATGTGACGTATTATGGTGGGGGAGGGAGAAAGGGTCTAGCGTGGATAAGGAAATGTTGAAAAGAATTATGTGAGTTAAAAAAGATGGATTAATCGTTTATTAATAATAAAATTTTACAATAAGAGTGTGGGGTGTGTGTGTGTGTGTGTGTGTGTGTGTGTGTGTGTGTGTGTGTGTGTGCCTGTGTGTGTGTGTGTTTGTGTGTGCACGCGCGTGTGTGGGGTTTTTAAATGTTGACACCAACGGCATTATTCTAAACCAAAACAATACACACCATTTTTTTCCATCAATCTATATAATCCATTTTTTTAGCAAGATGCTAAAATTCTGCTGCAGATCGCAAAGATGATTGCATGTAAGTCCGCCGAATCTCGCCGACTGTTGAGACAGGTCTTAACTAGTCAGGTTTGAAGCATTTTTTTCTTGGTTGACATTCACAGCCACTCACGATGGGAAATTTTTTTTATAGCTCGAATATTCAAAACATAGATGAAAACAACGTATTTCTTGGACAAACTATAAACTTTAGGGATCTATCGTCAAAGGTATTTAGCACCGATGGACCACTTGCGCAGAGCTGCAGGACCCCATAAAATAAATCTTTTGACTCCATGCATCCCGATTTGTTATTTTTGTTTCGTTTCCCTCTGTCAATATAGACCAGCGTGTTATCGGAAAATCTCTAGGGGTCTGCTGTCCACAAAAGGGGTACTCCATGGTCTAGGTAAAATCGAGCCAGACTCATCAAGCATTGACTTTTGTGATCTCCACACATCGGTGTCTAGATGATGGAGACTGAACTAGCTCATTATAAAGAGCATTCTAGTGTTCTGGGATTGTCGTGTATGCGCAACTTATCTCCAAAACATAGATGAATACGACGTATTTTCTTGGGAAAAAAAATGGTCACCTTTAGGGGATCTATAGCCGAAGGCCTTTATGCCGATGGACCACTTGATCACAGCTGTAGAATCCATAAAATACATCTTTTAACCCGATGCATTGCGACTTGTTTTCTATGCCGTTTCTTCCTCGGGCAATCTATACCAACACGATATCAGAAAAAAGTCCGGTTTTTTCCCCGAGATGTAGGGGATAGCCGACATTTTTCTTTTTTTTCGAACGGAGAGCCATTTTTTATAATCTGCTGCGCTCAAAACTGGCCACACTTTGAACGAAGCAGTCAGTCAGTTAACATCATGGAAGTCATCTCCAACTTATTACTATGGATAACAACATTGATCAAAGCTTGTACGACCAAGCCGCGCGTTTAAGTTCTTTCGAAGATTTTACTGCGTGGGAGCACCGGTGCGTCGAGTTCATCGAAGTGCTGGAAACGCAAAGTCGAACTAAGCGCCCGCGATTATTAATTGGACATCATCAGTCACTGATAGCCCAAATAGCGCGTCTGGAAGGATTGAAGAATTATGTGTGCGACCGTTTTATACACACGAGCGCAGGGCATGGTGATCATGGATCAATCTGGCGTGAGATTGACACATCATTCAAGAGTCGGATATTAACGGGTTCTGTAATCAATCGCAGTCACATCGAGAAGAAACAGTTTCTATATGATGCTCGGGACCTAGTGCTTCAACATGTACAAAATATTTATCTGCAAGCATAACAGTATCAAAGTCAATACAGTGTTCAATGGTGAATTCGCGAGTGGAGATAAACATGCCCATAAACGTGTCAACACGCGAAACTGTGAGCTCTTTAACACAAGCGATTTGAATGAGTGGTATGAACAGCGTGTTATTGAGCCCACTTTAACCTCACTCGACGAATTTCAAGAACGAAATCGTGGCTGGGCTCTACGGAAAATACTTAACCTCACGATAAATGTGAATAAGTATAATCCGATGTGTGCCGGGAGCTCTATATCATTGCCGCGGGAAATAATGATAAAGAAAGCTGTGATTAACGTCAAATCGAACGATAATGCATGTTTCGCATGGGCAATATTTGCTACTCTATATCCACCTGAACGAAACAGTGATCGTCCATCTTTTTACCCTCATTATTCGACAGTACTGAATCTCTAGGATATTGAATTCCCAGTAACCATCCATCAAATTAAAAAATTTGAATTTCATAATAATCTATCGATCAATGTGTATACCACCACCACCAAAAATGACATTGTTCCAATACGGGTCACTCAATACAAGAAGGTAAAGCACATCAATTTGCTGTACATGCAAGATACTGAGGACAACAATGTGGGGCACTTTACGTGGTTTAAGAACCTGTCGAGACTCGTGAGGGCACAATTAAGCAAAAAGGAGCATACAAATATATATGCGATCGGTGTGTAAATTTAACATTATTAGTACAAAATTATATATCTACTAAATGAAAAAACAAAACATAAAAAAGCTTTTTTTGCAGGTGTTTGCACCACTTCGGATCAGAGGAAAAATTGCAATCGCATGAGGTTAATTGTAGAGCAATAAACGACTGCGCGATCCGACTACCAAGTGACACCAACAAATGGCTCCAATTCACCAACTTTAGCCGGAAAGAGCGACGTCCATTCAATGTGTATGCTGATTTGGAGTGTGTGTTAGCAAAGCCCGATGAGAAGAACCAAGCAAAAGATATGTATCAGCACCATGAAGTGTTTAGTATAGGATATTACGTGTGTTGTTCGTATGATGAATCTCTATCTTCGTATCACTCACGTCGCAGTGCTAATTGTGTATCGTGATTTGTCGAAGAACTAAAAAATCTAGCACTGCGTATAAAAGAAATGTTCTGCGACAACGTGCCAATGATATATTTAACACCGAGTGAGTGGGCAAGTTTTCGCGGAATGACTCAATGTCATATGTGTAAGAAACCATTTGTGCTAGATGATGTACGTGTTCGAGATCATGGTTATCTGACTGGATGCTATAGAGGCCCTGCCCGTTCTAACTGCAACTTAAATTACAAACAATCATTTTTCATTCCAGTAGTTTTTCACAATTTATCAGGTTATGATGCGTATTGTATAATCAAGGAAGTAGCCACAGCGTTCGAAGAAAGAACCGATGTTCTTCCATTCACAAAGGAGAAATACATCTCCTTCACGAAGTATGTTGAAATTAAAGACGATTCAAAATATAGGATCCAATTGCGCTCCATCGATTCATACAAATTCCTCAACACCAGTTTCGACAAATTAGCATCATTCTTGACCGAGGACAAACTCAAAATTTTACGCATGCAATTTCCAACTCTTTCGACAGACGATTTGAATTTACTGACGCGAAAAGAGGTATTTCCTTATGAGTATATCGACGACGTGACTAAGTTGGATGACACTTGCCTACCACCACGTGACGCATTTTACAGTTCCCTGACAGATGCTAGAGTATCCGAGAGCGAGTACACACATGCTGAGAACGTTTGGGAGCGGTTCTCCATTCGAACGCTGGGTGACTATAGCGATTTGTACCTGAAGACAGATGTCTTGTTATTAGCTGATATTTTCGAAAACTTTCGGAATACATGCGTTGAGAGCTATGGAATAGATCCTGCGTATTACTGCACATTGCTAGGATATACCTAGGATGCAATGCACAACACTTGAAGTCAAGTTTGAATTACTAACGGACATCGATATGGTTTTATTTGTTGAGCGGGGTATACGCGGTGGTCTCAGTCAATGCTCAAACCGATATGCACACGCTAATAACAAGTACATGGAGTCGTTTGATCCCTCGAAAGCATCATCATACTTGATGTAATTTGACGTCAACAATTTGCTTGGATGGGCAATGTGCCGACCCGTGCCATATGCAGACTTTTGATGGGTCAACCATGTGTCCAATTTTGATCCATCTTCCATCGCGCTAGATTCACCGACAGGCTACATCCTTAAAGTCGACCAGCCCTCTGACACTGGTAGATAAATGCTGTTCGCAAAATCTCCTTGCCGCACTGTGGCGCTAATAGTCGTGTGACAGGCATGCATATATATATGTATGTTGTGCCGTCGTTTAGAATATTTTACATGATTAAAAGTCTATTGATATATTTGGAATGATTTTCCGTTATAATGATTTTCCGTTCGAACACAATCAATAACATCGCAATAACGGTAACAGGCCGTTATCCACGAAAGTATCGAATCGTTCAGCTGATTGGGGTATTTAGAGCCGAAGGCTGTCACATAACAGCCAACGCTAGGTAGTGGTGATTTTAAGAACTAAAAGGCCGAGACAAATCGCGTTTTCGTTTATCGTGTAGGAGTAGTAGCTCAGTGTCGGGGGGCTGAAGTCGACTTGGAATATCCACAATCTCTACATGATGCGCACAAAGACGCACAAAACGCTACATCATTCACTATCGGAATTTACAGCAGTGTCATAGACTTTGCTTCACGAAAATCCATCGGGTCTTACAGTTTACACAATTTCCATGGCTGCGTTCATATATCGAGTTAAATACTCACTTTCGGACGCTGGCCAACAACGATTTTGAAAATAATTTATTCAAATTAATTAACAATGCGGTTTTTGGCAAAACGATGGACAATGTACGCAATCATGTAGATGTAAAGCTGTTAACAAAATGGGAGGGCAGGTATGGCGCAGAGGCAATGATCACGAAGCCAAGCTTCCAGTGTTTTATCGGAAAACCTCGTTGCCGTAGAATTGCGCAATCTCGAGGTGGAATTCAACAAGCCGATATATGTGGGTATGTGCATAGTCGACATATCCAAAACGTGCTTGTATGAATTTCATCACGAGTGTATCTTACCACTGTATCGTGATAAATGTAAAGTCATGTATACCGATACGGATAGTCTTATATATGACATTGATAGTGACGATGTATACATGGACATGAAGCGCGACATTCGAAAACTTGACACGAGCGATTATTTGGCGGACAATCGGTATGGTATACCGCTTGTCAACAAGAAAGTACCCGGTCTCATGAAAGACGAATGCAATAGAGCAATCATGACTGAATTTATTGGACTTCGATCGAAAATGTATGCAACACGTGTCGAGGGTAAGGACACTAAAAAAGTTAAAGGTGTCAAGAGTAGCGTTGTTGTTAGGACAATCACGTTTGACGATTATGCCCAATACTTGAAAGAAGATATTGAAATGATGCGTAGTCAAACGTGTATTCGATCGAAATTGCACAAGGTCTACACCATTCGTGAGACGAAAATCGCTCTAAGTCCTCATGATGATAAACGGTATATCATACCTGGGACCTATGAAACCCTACCATGGGGACGTTACAGCATACCACGGTAAAAATTATGTACATTTTTCTTTGTATAAAGTTGATGTAAAATTATTTACATTTTTGTAAGTATTAACTTGATGTATAAAACTTGTGAAAATTATATATATATATATATATATATATATATATATATATATATATATATATATATATATATATATATATATAATTTCACAAGTTTTATTTGTAAATATTTGTTTGTAATTATCAACTCGATGTAAGACTTGTCAAAATTATGTACATTTTTTGTTACTGTAAATAAGTGACCTTGTAAAAATGGATTTTTGTCTGCAACTAAACGGCTTTTTTCTAATCCATGCATACCTATTATTTTCCTCATCCTCATATACTTTTGGAGAGTGAGCAAAAAAAAAGGGATTAGAGAAGGAGCACCACGTGCGGCAGGGACGGGGATCGGTAGAAAGTCATAAAAAATTTGGTCAAATTTTCTTTATTGTCGACTACACATCGGATTGACTTATCCAACTATTGTGGCTATTGTCGAAACGTAACCACTTTACAAACATTCGATTACCACGCTTCTTCAATACTGCTTCAATGAGATAGATATCGGGGTGGCTTGACCCTGAGAAGCTCTTGTTCGTAGAAGCCACCGGCGATCGGTTCATCTTTATGGTCCTTCAAGTGGTCCGTCACGGAATGAGTTTTTTTTTCACACGTGATATTGTAAATATTTCTGTTGTCTAGTTTGGGGTGTAATCCTTTTCGAAAACAGTCTTAAATTAGCTGTTTCTCACTTTATCACCAACGGCGAATTTTGGTGATGTTTTCATTGGAGTCTTTTTTTGAAAACTTGCTGCAGTTGCTTCTCATTTTCCGCGTTGACATTTTTCGGTTTCATCTTAATGGTGCGGTGTACAGAATCATTATATTCGGCTACTAGATTATCAAGAATATCGATCCACTTATAATTACCACGAAGACTCAATTGCATCCACATGTTATTCTTCAATGTACGATTGAAACGCTCGCAAATGTATGCTTTCAAGTTGCTATATGTTGAATATATGTGAATATTATACTTTTCCATGAGGGTCTTAAAGTCACAATTGTAAAATTCTTTTCCCCGATCAACGTGTAAGTTCTGCGGTAGGCATCCCTTAAGGAGTATCGTCTTCATTGCAGCGGCTGCATCTTTACCACTCTTACTCAGCATTGACACGGCCCAGGCGAATTTTGAGAAGGTATCGATGGCGGTGAGGAGAAATTTGTGTTTGGAGTTTGAACGTGCGTATGATGACATATCGACGAGATCAGCTTGCCAGGCCTCGTCCAAGCCACGGATGTCCACGTGTCGACGCGAATAGTTTCGTCGAGCAGGCTTATGTAGCTCCAGCACGAGAGCGCTCCTTTTCTCATTCATTTTGCAGTCCAATCAGTCGCGCATCCAATTCAGCAATGGCGTGTGAATTACGCGTCACCAAATCTTGTAGAGTTTTGACATCGGCCTCGAGAGTCCTCGCAATGTCTCCTATCGTAGCGTCAAGTCTATTAACCAACAACTGACTACTTCCATTCATTTCTTTGCGTATGTTCTTCATGATAGTTCGGGATTTCTTCTGTAACGCACTTAGAGTGATGGCGACATCTTCTCCTTACGGATTTGCAATGTTACACAATCGTTTCTACCCCAAGACATAATGACCATTTGCGGTAATTCTAACGCCAATCCCGAGTCGACCTGGAGCGCCTTGCTTGTTGTGGAGTATACTCCTACTTGAATCACGTCCAAACACATCGACACTCATGATGAGAATGCGTAAATTGTCCGATGTCGAGTTAATAAATGATTTCAGCTTCACGCAATTCCTCGATAATCTATATAATTTCATTCGCATGTGATGAATTTCCGGCTGCTTGTGATGCCAGAAGTAAGCGAAGATGATCTTCTAGCTCGTTTGGATTGTCCCAATAAATATAGTCCGATTGGATGTTTTTCTAGCTAGCTTATACTTTGGCATGCCCTGTCCCACATGATGATCGACTATATTTGCGATATATATGTTAAATTTGTGGCAGGTGTTACGTCGTATAGCCTCACTAGGCTTATCAAATTTTTTGTGCGCATTCGTCGAGATTACAATCTTTTCATAGTTTTTCAAATCGTCCGGTGTGAGAGTTTCGACATTGGGCACTTTTTTTTAACAGTAATCCACCGTTAACGATTTAACGTTAATCCAACCGTTTTTGCATTATTCACATCTCTAACACGAATATGTTGAGAGTCCAAAATTATCGGAGAATTACCAATCATTAATTTGTTGCGTGCGAGATTCCGTACACCATGTAATACATCCAAGCTTGCCTTTCTATTTGTTTGTAATAGCAGGATATAACCACGGATCAATTCATCGACATTTTGCGAGTCATCATCATCCTCATATATCAATTTAAACGAATCTTGGGTTTCACTCTTGAAGGAATCTTGTGCCTCGTTCTTCAATTGATGTTCCACACTATTTAACGCATCTTCTTCTTCAACATCATCACTCACGTTTTCATCCTTAATTTCCTCCTCCGCCACCCCACCGTTTTCATATGACACCAATTTCTCCAATGGTCTCACTATAGGCTTAAAGACATCCTGCATTCTCTGCTCGCCTTGGCACCTTCATGCAATACATCTTTTTCTCGCAACAGTTGTTCGCTTTTCATGTTGTCACTGCCACGGCATGCACAATACTGTCTCTTCAACTACCAGCGATGAGCCATTTATGAATGGTGAGAAAATAATCAAAACCTTCTCTATATCGACCTTCGTTAATTTCGCTATCCTTATCAATCGTGACAAATGCATACGTGTCGGAATTTCAACATTTAATACACATATTTTTAAAGCACGTATAAGTCATATCCGTATTAACATGATCGTTGTAAACGTGGTTTAGATTCATATCGTCCTCCTGATAAAGCCTCACGAAATTTGCATTATCTCTCATGAGATGTTTGTGGATACGAGTGTACGTCTGATAAAGATACAAACTGTCAACAATCTCGTGTCTTCCCATGGAAAAGAAGGCCCGAATATTATCCTGCTTTTCGCATGCTATATCATCAAAGATGAATATAGAGTTGGATCGTGCATCACTTGGTGCTATCACTTGTTCATGCGCCTCGAATGGATGATATTCAACTCCACTCACAGGTTCGAGTAATTGTTCGAGCAACTCATACTTGGGCTGCTTCAACGATTTGGAATACAAGTAAATGTTCTCAAATCTCAAACCATTCGGATGGATGATGAGAGTGAGCAAAGCGTTGGTTTTCCCACAATTCGATGGGCTGCAGAACAGTGCACGTATGCCATCCAGCAATAAATTCCCATGACGTTTTTGTTTCTTCTTCCTCCCACCGCTTTCGACAAACTCGTCGATATTTATCATGGGGAGTCCGCCTCCGATAGTTTGCTTCTTGGAAGTCATCTCACACACGACTAACGATGAAATCATATAAATAGGATTCTTATAGGGATTATCTGTCAGTTGCGTATTGTCTTTAGACATGATTGTGCTTGGGAAGAGTGGTAAAGGTTTAGCCAATCGCCTAATCAACAAACTCCCCGTTGAACTACATCTGCCTGGGTATAGGTATTGTGGACTAGGCACAATGTTGGTCAAGCGCCTTGCTCGTGGTAATGCGGGCATTAATCCATTGGATACGGCTTGCAAACAATACGATATTGTATATTTGAAAAATCCGGATAATCTTGAAGCGAGACATTTGGCGGATAAAGTGTTGGCTGAACAGGCTAGGCAACGTGTAACCGCGAGAAACGCTAGTTTTAGTGAAAAACCCAGTGCTTGGGGTGTGGCAAATATTATGAAGACAAATAGAAAAATTCGTATGGGAATGAAAGCCCGCAAGTGTGGCGTTTGTTCAAAAAAGATAATTGGCGCTGCAAAGAAGACAATGATTCAAATTAATGATCCGCATAAGATTATCAAATCAGCTCTAAAGGGTGCTCGTGCAGCCGTAAAGTTGCAAGGTGGTAAAGTGCGCATACCTCGGGTTCTGGCTGTACCCCATAAAATTGGTGGTTTATTACCGTTTCTCGTGTCCATTTTTGCGGATCTTAGCGCTGCGGGTGCTTTGTCAGGTGGTGCGGTTAGTATAGTTAAAGCTGTAAATGCTGCTGAAGCAGCTACACGTGAATTGGATGGAAGTAAGCGCCATAATCGAACAATTGAAGCAATTGCATTAGGTAAGGGCTTACATCTGAAACCATATAAGCAGGGATGGGTCTTTATATCAAGTCAAAAACTAGAAGTAACGCTACGACACCAACCTCTCACCGACCGCGACTTACTCAAATATGCAAAAAAAATGGTTAAAATACAAAAAAAATAGTTTATTGAATAACTAAAAAATAATCGATTTTCGGGCATGGTTCAAATGTACAAAATGCAGAGAATAATTTTTTCTATATTTTCGTTTCTATGGAACACCCTTGAATTTTGATTTTCAAACCCCTCTCGGGGGTTGAAAACTCAAAATGAAATTCTGGGAAAACTATTGACCGGACAAATTCGCCGCCGTGGAAGAATTTGTAGCTTGAACCCTCAGCTACATTTTTGCCCACAGCGCTGAAATCGTATCTCTTTATTTTCGGTCAATAGTTTTCCCAGAATTTCATTTTGAATTTTCAACCCCTGAGAGGGGTTCGAAAAAGCAAAATTCAAGGGTGGTCCATAGGAACGAAAATATAGAGAAAATTATTCTCTACATTTCCTACATCTAAACCATCCCCGAAAAATCTATTGTTTTTAGCTATTCAATAAACAATTTTTTTGTTGTTACTTCAACAATTCTTTTGGTGGTGAAGATATTATTCGAGAGGGATGATCATATACTCGATCGACACGTCTTTTCAAGGGCTACAATGTTCCCATTTGAACAAAAATTGTATGAATTTTTCCTAAAGAGTTATCGAATGAAAACTAATTTTTAAACATTTCAGCCCACTTTTTCACCCCTAAAATGAACTTCCACGACTTCGGCGCTGTGGACAAAAATAAAACCCGGATTTTTCTGAATATTTTGTCTCCCGGCGCCGACCTCGTGGGGGTTGTAGTTTGACATTAATCCACCCCCATCCCCTTTCATTCCCTAAAAAAAATCCTACACCCCGATTTTTAGGCAAATTTGGATTTAGCACCCGCGGGACCTACAAAATCACCTGTCAAAAAACTAGCCTTCTTCTAATTTTTTCCGATTCCAATATACAGCACGACTGTACTACTTGTCGAGACGTGTGTATCGAAATGTGGCAACGTTGAAACTATGGGAATAGCAGAACCAATCGAAGACCTCGCGCGTCAATATCAAATGCGAGTAAGGCAAACTTATGAATTTATTTATTATGATGTATTCCCTTTTTTCTAGCTGTATTGAGCACAGTATTATGCTTGTGGGCACAAGCACTGACCAATCATCCGTTCCATCGAGAACCTTGCGGAGCACAGTGGTTCAGAACGGCCTAATCCTTGGCCAAAAGTCGAAAAGTGAGAATAATAATTCAAAAATTTCCCCTGTAAGGTTTTTGGGGTCGCTGATTATGAATTTGATATAAAATTATGAAATTCAAAATGGCAGACATTTTGGAAAAATAATGACTTTATCGTTCCGAAACTTTGCACCATTGGGTTTTCGGGGTCGCTGATTAAGAATTTGATATCAACATTATGAAATTCAAAATGCCGGACCAAAAATGGCGGACATTTTGGAAAAGTAATTACTTTATCGGTCCGAAAATTTGCACCATTGGGTTTTCGTGGTCACTGATTACGAATTTGATATTAGCTTTATGACATTTGAAATTCCAAAATGAAGAACAATCTTGTAGAATATGTAAATGTTTATTATCTTACGAGTCTCGTTCTCGCGATTACTAGGTAGTATAGCTACTTGCACTAGATGTTGCCACAAGTTTTTGGAGTCATAGGATAAAAAAATAAAAGGGAACCTCTCCGCTGGGGTCTCCTTGGTGACAGGTCGCTTCTCGCGCTCAATTTGTTTCTTGTGCGCGACGAAGTCACATCACTCTAGAGTCATTCTCCGTAATAATTTTTATTTAACGAAGTTATCATTGATTTAGATCATCATAGTATATATAATCATGGGAAAAAGAAAGGGTGAAACTACCACGGAAGATCTCCTACGAAAATTGAAAAAGCTGGAGAAAAAGATCCATCGCACCTCGGAAAACGTCGTCTCTGCCGCCGAGAGCGTTGCGGAAAAAGAAAATTCAGTCGATCCTCTTTCACCTCTATTGAATATAGATAAAGGAATATTTATATGTTATGAGAGAACTTTTCGTTTCTCATTTCATTCCCTTCGGAGGTGGGCAAAACCGTGCAAAAGATAGGCTATTCCAGCTATCTTTGGGGCGACATAACTTAAAAATTATGTTCGTTTTCGTAGATTCAATGGCAGGCTTAACAGGCCAAGTCAATAATTCGGAACAACCAGTGACCCTTGAAATTATGGGTACTGGCAAAACGGCGCAAGAATCTCGAGAAATGAATCCCCCGATATCAGAAATACCGCGTGTTGACGAAGAATTGCTCGAAGCTGTTGGCATCGAAGCATCGTCTCCGCAGGACAAGGAAGTCGAATTGACATCTCCACTGGCAGCACAGTGGACCAGTTGGATTAAAGTGGGCATGAAAAAAGAAATTAAAGCAAACCTGCTGGAAACATATCTCCGCACCGGGAATTGCCCTTTGGAAGCTCTGAAGCTAAATCCGGAAATAGTGGCCTCGCGGTTCGAAACGTCGATCAAATGGAACAAACACTTTGCTTATCCGCAAAATCTTCTAGGCATAGCCTTGTCAGTGCTCGGGGCAGGAATGTCTCTTCTCGTGGCTGAGAACGAGAATGGAGTCGATAAGCGACAGCTGTTGGAGTTTTTGGGAAACGCCGGAAAATGATTAACGATTGTACACAATCAAGAGCTAGTGGCCAGAAAACACTGCATTTATCCAAGTTTTGAGAAGAAGGTAAAAACCATATTGGAGGGCAAAAATTCATATGATTTTCTCCTCGGAGGAGATTTGGGCGATAAGATCAAAGCAGCTAAATCAATCGAGAAAGTTGGGCTCGATTTGAAACCTCACACAGGGACAAAGTCGATACCGTTGCGTTCATCTTCGTCGACGAACTCGGAAACTGGAAAAATTTTCAGAGAAACGTCAGATTTCAATCGCACCAATATCAGCAAGCCTCAAGCAGTGCGCGTCCAACAACGCAGAATCAAACGGGACAACATCAAAAGCTTCTACCTCGTCAGAGACAGGAAAGGTGACACAAGTGGCAGGCCGTTTACGCCACTTTTATGCTGAATGGGAATCGATTACAAGCGACAAGTTTGTCTTCAGTTGTGTGAAAGGGTATCGTATTTCGTTTGATAATCCTCCTCACCAGAATAGTATTCGATTGTCTCCAACGTTTCAATAATACCCTTAAGTACGTGACGACTATCAAGTTGCCTTAGATCGACTTTTGGTCTTGGGAGCTATTCGAGAATCTGTACCGTGTGAAAATCAATTCGTATCGAGCTATTTCTTGGCGCAGAAACAAGATGGTAGTCACAGATTTGTCTTAAAAGTGAAAAAAATTGAACAGATTTATGTGTGCTTCCCATTTCAAACTTGAGGACATTCGAACAGCATCAAAACTCATGTTCAGAGATTCGTATATGTGCAATTTAGATTTGCAAGACGCTTATTTTCTCATTCCTGTGGATGAGGAAAGTATAAAATACTTACGATTTCAATTCAAGGGCAAGCTTTTGGATTTTTTTTGCTTGTCATTTGGGCTATGCACACCGCCTCTAATATTTACAAAAGTTTTGAAACCAATCGTGTACCGTTTGAGACATCGGGGTTTCTCATCCGTCATATATCTCGACGACATGTTATGCTTTGGAGACGACGCAGCCTCATGTTCTCGTAACGTTGAAATAACAATCGAACCTCTCACTTCTCTGGGTATTCAGAACTCAGAAATTCATTCTGGAATTCAGAAAATATGACTTTGGAATTACCAGGTAAGAAGAGGCAGAATGTATTCGATTGGGTCAAACGTTATGGTTATAAAAAATCGTGTACCATTCGAGAATTTGCTCAATTCATAGGTAATATAATAGCAAGTTTTCAAGCTATTCAATATGGTTGGTTATATTCGAAAAGGTTCGAAAGAGAAAAATATCTTGCGCTGAGTCTCAATAATGATGATTACGAGGCAACGATGTTTTTACCCGAGTCTCTCCAAGAGATTTCGTCTGGCGGAAAAACAATATACTAAAGGCCGTAAACCCAGTATCAGAGTTGCACCTTCGGCGTGAGATATTTACAGACGCATCGCTATCCAGATGGGGAGCGTTCTGTGGAGATCACCGAGCTCGTGGTTTTTGGAAAGAATCAGAAAAGTCTTTTCACATAAATTACTTAGAGTTACTAGCATTCTTCATGGGGCTTCGATGCTTTGCAGACGACTTAGCGTCCTGTGAAATTTTATTATGGGTTGACAATACCACCGCTATTTCTTATATAAATCGTATGGGGGGCATTCAATACCCACGATTAAACGAGATAGCCCGAGAGATATGACAGTGGTGCGAGGCGAGAAGAATCTGTTTATTCGCTTCCTACATCCCTTTTGAAGCCAAGGTAGAAGCTGACGAGGAATCGCAAGTTCGAAACATAAACACCGAGTAGGAATTTGCGAAATTTGCCTTCGAAAAAATTGTACAAAAATTTTGTCCAGCTAAGATAGATTTGTTCGCGTCGAGGTGCAATACAAAATGTCACAGTTTCTTCTCTTGGCACAGGGATCCAGAAGCAGCTGCGGTTGATGCGTTCACGCAAAACTGATTTTCCTTGTCTTTTTATGGTTTTCCTCCATTTGCACTATTTTTTTAAACTTTAAGAAAAATTGTTCGAGATCGGGGTTGTGGAATTGTTGTCGTCCCTTACGAACCCGCGCAACCTTGGTATCCCTTGTTCTTATCCCTCACAATAGGAGAAACTATTCGATTCGCACCCTCAATCTGACTCTAATTGCCGGCAAATTATCGCCGAAGCGTATAGGAGGAAAAATCTCTCGGAATCTGCAATAAGAATTCAGACGGCGTCTTTAGCAGAAGGAACCATAAAATAATACAGCAGCCTTTTAGAATTTTGGATAACGTATTGTAAACGCGTCAAGGGAGACCCGTATGAGCCAAATACTGAGTCAGTGGTAGAATTTTTGTCAGAGCGTTTCGAAGCAGGAGCCTCGTATGGAACACTAAATTCTACTAGAGCAGCGATATCGTTGATCTCTGAAGGAAAAGTCACTAGTGACCCATTGAGTAGCCGGTTCTTGAAGGGTGTGTTTAGGCAAAGACCTCCAAAACCTAAGTACGATGAGGCGTGGGACGTGAGCACGGTGCTTAATGCACTTGCAAAAATGTATCCTCTCACATATCTCAGTGTACTTGACCTAACGAACAAGTTAGTACCATTATTGGCCATAGGGACGGCGCATCGAATACAAACCATTTCGCTAATAAAATTAGTCAATATTACGAAAACAGTCGGAAGTTTGGAATTAACAGTGCCGGATCTTATAAAGACCTCAAGGTCGGGAGCTTGTCAGCCTCTGTTGCTAATACCTTTTTTCAAAGAAAAACCTGAAGTGTGTATTGCAAGCACATTAGAAAGATTTATAATTGTCACAAAACCGTTGCGAGGAAAATGTGAAACTCTCTTTATTACAACAACGAAGCCTTATAAAGCGGCCACATCTTCGACAATAAGTCGATGGATAAAAGCAACTCTCTCCCAAAGTGGACTCAGCTCCAATTATTCAGCGCATAACACAAGGCATGCTTCAACATCGGCAGCCCCCAAGAGAGGCGTTGATATTAGCGTAATTAAAAGTACGGCCGTTTGGTCAAAAGATTCGTTAGTATTTGCCAAATTTTATAACAGGCCGATAAAGGCAAGCCGCAAAGATTTCGCTTCAGCGATATTATTGGAAGATGATGTTACTGCAAGCTTGAAATTAAAATAATGATAATAACTACTATTATCATTATTCTTACTCTTAACATCTACCTAGTAATCGCGAGAACGAGCCTCGTAAGATAATTAAACGATCAAACGAACTTACCTGTGAGTGAGGTTCGATCGAAATTATCTGTAGAGTCTCGTTCGAGGCGAGTACTCCCTACCCAATTTGCCTGTGGAAAATTATCCCGCCCTTGAATCACGTAAAAATGGGATTTATGACATTTATCGTGTTTATTTTTTCTTTCTTTCCTGAACTTTAAACGATATGAGCGCGAGAAGCGACCTGTCACCAAGGACACCCCAGCGGAGAGGTCCCCTTTTATTTTTTTATCCTATGACTCTAAAAACTTGTGACAACATCTAGTGCACGTAGCTATACTACCTAGTACTCGCCTCGAACGAGACTCTACAGATAATTTCGTAATTTTACCGCTTATTATTAAGTTCAAAGCAACATCTGCGCTAATTTCTTGACGTACTGGTCTAGAACCTTGTGCGAATGCTAACTGATACCGAGAGGCTCGCGTAGGAGAAGTGGTTGTAATATCCTTGAGCACCTTTGCTGCACTGTGGAATCCAGAAGCAGGAAGAGCAGAACATTTCCGTTGCGAACGCCAATGCCCTTGGGCATGTTGATTTCCGAAGGTCATAGATATTTCGGCGCTTACTCCGTTCGCTGGATGATGAGAAGTCTAATGAGGGTCTACCAAATTTGTGGCTTTCATCAGATCCTGATGTGTCAGAATTAGGAGTTGGTACATCCATGTTTTTGAAATCAGCATTCTACAACAAATCGCAATAACGTCAGTGCGAAAGTGAAAAAAACGTTTAAATAAAAATTTCAATGATATAAGAAATAGGAAAACCGACAAACCGCAATATTTACGCTCTTGTTAAGCCATTCTTTATGAACGGCATAAAAGCGCTCCAGAATTCTGCGACTATCCTGCCATTTTTTCTTAATTGGAAATAGAAGATTCCTTAAAAATTTCCTTTCAACGATTGAAATTGCGAAAAAACATCCTTCCGATTCCGTAAAAAAAATTCGAGAACTTCTACTTGTTTATCAAATTTCGAGCTCCATTCATTATTCAGTGCTAATAATATTTGTCTGCGTGTACAAATGATTTGTTTGCATGTATGTCCTTTTAAAATTTAAGAAGTTGCATATATTGTGCGTAACT
>CALYCA010000463.1:0-25191 GCA_944452715.1 Ophion slaviceki | reverse complement strand
GGAAGCAGTATCGAGATTTGGACGACAGTTTTAAAAATTGTTCGATCGTGAACTTTTCGCCGCAAAAAGGAGAAAAATGAATATGGGGCTTTCCGTGCCTCGCAGAGCGGAAAGTGGAGAAGAGACGGTCATTACAACTCCCGGGAACGAAGCAAAATTTAGGCAAAATTTTTCATCCTTCGCAAATCGCCGAGAGCACTGGCAACGTCGAAAGGAACGCGAGTTCGACTATACCCCGTTGAGTATATTTTTCGTGCGTATTAAAAAAATATTGGACAAGTCTGAATTTGTTATTCAACTTTAGAGTTTTTCTCTAGTAATCAACAAATGCAAAAAGTAATCAACTAATGTAATTAAATATTACAGGGGATGTCGATATTGATTATAAAGCAAAGATTCGATATGAAAAATTGGTAAACTATCGTAACGGATGGAAAGTGAGGGATTTTCAATAAGCCGAAGAATGAAACGGTTAGCTCGGAGCCGGTGGGATGGCCCGGGAGGATGTTTAAAAATTAATCGGGTCTCGTACGCGTCCAGGGTTGGCCCTCGGAGCAAAGGCGTATACGCGCACCGTACGTACAGCTCCGGGGTGTTGGTGCGTGAGGACAATGTGTGGAATCGAGTAAAATTTACTGCAACATGGTACAGTGGTTGCGGGCCGCGACTCGCCGCGGCGCGTTTTATGGTGCCCTATTCTCCTCGCATTTTCCGTTTACAACGAGTCGCAACTCCGCCGCACACAACCGCACGGCCCAGTTACGATGCATGCGACAACCTCGTGAGAATCTTTATTCCTTCGCTTTTTATTTGTCCTTTTTTTTATCTTCCGTCCTTTCTTGTATTCACCGCGTTTTCACGCGGTTGAAACTCGTGCTTGGTCTCTTTTCTTCCCCCGTCTTTCGCAACTCGCGAATATCGATAGTATCGGAGGCAAAAAAACGTGCCGGAAATTCCGAGAAATACGAAAAAGCGAGAGCGTAGAAAACGCGATTATTTTGAGAATGTCGGGATGGGAGGAAATGGGAATTTTATAAAAAAAAATCGTGCACGTTTACAATAAGTCAATATTGGGGGTAAATATTCAATATACGAATTTAATATTGAGGGCGGATACCAACTCTGGTGGATGAGGGCGCACAGTAGGAGAAAAGCCCAAAAACCTGGCCAAAACCCCAAAAAATAAATTTTCGAAATAGGGTCAGTTGAGTAGTCATTCAGGTAGAGGACTAGTAACTGCATTCTATTGTGGAAGGGAAAGCCCTTTAAGTGTATACCTGCGCCGCAGCGTCAGTTGGCAGTTAGTGTTCGTGAAGAGTGTACGTGTCACGCGCTGAACAGACGAAAATAACGCTGACTTCAAAAACCCATAACTTTAAAGTGACGGGTTTAATTTCAATTCTGCAACATGGATACGACTTCTGGAGGTATGTAGAACATGTTTTTACATCGGTTGAATCTAAAGTTTATGTATAAATGATTGAAATGTAGTATAGCCTTCGGCATAAATAAAATTGAATAATTTTGAAAAAATATATTTTCAACGGTCCGAAAAGTTATATATTTTGTCACATTTTGCAAAGCTCCTAGTCTCGGCCTTTAGTTTAATGTATAAGCTTTCGAAATTTACAAGAGTTACCTGCGGAAAACGTGCGTCTTGTCCGTTATGATTTTTTTCGCATCGTGCGGTAGCCGAGCGTGCATGCGGCACTATTGAGCAGCCTCTGCGCCTCTACCTGAGAATGGGTGAAGTAGCATCATAACGGACAAGACGGCTGTTATACGCTTGAAATAAATTATTTTAATATATATGTGTATATATATATATATAAATTTTCTGTGATTTAATTATGATATATACGTATGCATATATATATATACATATTAAAATCAACCACATAAACATTTCTTAAATATGAATGAAATGTTATAACATTCAAATAAAATATTTGAATATATATATATATATATATAGAGACGAATTTTGCGCCGAGATTGAAGCCGTGCCGGGAGTTGTAATAGATACAAACTCGGATAATGATTCTGACTCCGACTCCGACTCCGATTACGATTTTGATTAAGAATAAAATTTTCTATTTTTGAAACGTTCCGTATGTATTTTGGAAATAAAAATAATAATTGCGTAGAATACACTGTTCACGTTTATTTTATTATGATGATTTTTTTAAATATATTAATTTATCTATTTAGCAGGATACTCGGCCATTTTGTTTGTAACAATTTGCTGTAAGCTCTTTGTTGCAAGTTATAAACAATAGATATCGGATTGGTAATCAGCGACCTTGAAAACCCGTATATACCAATTTTTGTCAACATCTGGTAACTTTTTAACGTTCATGTCGGCCATATTGGATCGGCCATTTTTTTTACGATAATTTGGCTTGCGGATTCGTAATCAGCGACCTTGAAAACCCGTAAATACCAATTTTTGTCGACATCTGGCAACTTTTTAACATTCATGTCAGCCATATTGGATCGGCCATTTTGTTTACGATAATTTGGCTTTCAGATTCGTAATCAGCGACCTTGAAAACCCCTGTAAGCCAATTTTCATTCCCGTCAAAGGTCATTTGAGGTTTTGGCCAGGTTTTTGGGCTTTTCTCCTACTGTGGGGCGGTCAGGGTTCGGCTTTGCGGCGTTACTTCGAAATAAGCAGCATTGTGCGCAGCCACTACTTGGAGCGGTGACCGCTTAGCGGTGCATCGGCTGGCGCATCAACCAGCGAGCGGGAGGCCAATATTTCTGATACCTTGGTGGAGAAACTTGAGTCAAAGTATGTGTACCAAAGAATCAGAAGAATGTAGGGCCGTTTAAGGCGTTACCCCCACTTGTAGCGCAAAAAGGCCTTTTTCATGAATTTTTTTAAAGAAAACTACAAAACTTTTTTAATCGAACAATATACCATCTTAAAGAACACATCTTGAAGAACTTTCAGTACTTTTTTTTATTGAAAAATATTACATTGTTTAGTGGCAAATGGCCGTCAATGAAATAATGTTTTTATATACACGGTTTGCGGTGACCAACATTGCGGCGAAGTGCATCATCTGAAAAAAAAATGCGGATGGATTTAGTCAAATATAAGTATAAACCAGTCTTTAATCGAAGGATTTTAAAAAATATTCATTTTTCACAAAATGGCGGACAGTCAAAGTTAATTGTTCGATTTTAACGAAAAAAAAACGGCCGTTTTTTGGCTATAAAACGGCCATTTTTATTTCGAAAAAAAATCGAACGATTAAAGACTAAATTTTTATGTATTGAATAAGCCTGCAAAATTTCAAGAAGATCGGTTCATTAGTGTTCGAGTAATCTTGGTCACCGACTTCAGAAATGCCATTTTGAGAAAAACGCGTTTAAAGTTTCAATTTCACAACGGATTCTTCTCTTTCAACGCTCATATCTCAGTCAATTTTGTTCGGATCGACTTGAAATTTTCAGGACATATTCTCAAATACTTATACTTCAAAAAAATGCAATAAAAAAATCGATTTTTTCAAAATCGCAAGTCGGGGTAACCCCTTAAACCGGTACGGGTTTTCCACTGTTTCCCCGTACCCTCGGCAAATGCGGTATAGTGTAGCTTGACATGACTGTGGACGCAACGGAACGTTAGGTTAGATTGTCAAAGTGCGGGTAGGTAGTGGTAGGAAAGGGTTCAACTGAGAACGGTTATACGTAAAAATCCGCAAAGATATACGTTGGAACTGAGGAAGTAACTGAGACCTCGATAAAAAAAAATATCGAGTGCGAAGAGTGTTCTGAGAGGGGAAAAAAATGTCGAATTTATTACGAATATTCGTTAACATATAATGTATTTATATCGCAATAATATCGCGATTGATCATTTCTACACACATATTATCACATATTATTTTTACGAGGTATATTTAACATCGTTATTACCATACTTGGTAATTACATTCAATTACCGAAAAAATTAAGAATATGCGAAATAAATCGATAATTGCAGTTCATACATTATCAGTAATCAATTCAATAAATAATAAACATGTATAATAAATTCATTTTTTCCCAAAGATAGTATGCTATATTATTTGCACATACGTTAGGATATATTATTTCGATATAACACATAATTATGTAATATGATTTATATGTGTAGATATCGTTATATAATTTAATCGATCAATGCTCATCTGAATTTGACAATTGTCCGGATTTTCGCGAATATTTAAGAAAATAGTGACTTATCAATCGTATCAATTAAACCAAATACATCGATTTCATTATCAAGACCGACAACAAAATAACGAAATATTATGAAATTTCCAAAATTAAAAAATTGAATAATACCAACGGAACAAGATAAAGCAAAAAATTGGAAAAAATATTTAAAATGTTGTAAATTTAACAAAAATCAATAACAAATGTAGAAACCGTGGAACCAAAAAATATCGAAAATACAACACCAAACAAATCGCCACAAAAATATCGAAAGCATCGAGCGAACTAGGTGAATAAATAAAAAGCACAGAACATGCACCCATCAGCCACAAATGTATTTTCATTGAACATCCACGAAGGAGCATCACCCGCAGGCATACCAAGAAGAGAATCATGTCGTGGCGTTCGAGATATCGTGGCAGAATATCTCGGCTGTTAGTCGCAATAAAGTTTGCCGCGTTAAGATGATTGAGTTGTCACGATCCGTGTGTGAATTTGTTCGAGTCCGAGTGAGGAGAGCAGGGACGACGAGAGTCAGTATCCACCAAAGGAGAGCAGAGCGGAGCTAGGAATAAACAGCCAATAGAATCGTTCCGCTCAGCTTCGATGAGCATGAACTCAGCGCTTGATTGGTTGATTTTTCCTGGCTCCGCTTTGTTGAATACCGGCCCTTATTCGTTTTTTTTTCTCTACGCATGCCTGAGGGGATGCTCTGCACACACGCTCGTGATAGTAGTGTCGTTACGAGGATCCCATAAAAAATAATCTCACTGAGCTTCAGCTTGTTGTGCTGTGTGAGAAAAAAAAAAATTTTTTAACGATACGCATATCGTGTTACCGTCCGCCCTGCTTTTTTATAGTCTAGGCGCGGTATATATATATATATATATATATATATATATATATATGTATATATATATATATATATATAATGCGCATGTATTGCACTAGTATTGAATCGTTATGGTAAAATACATAATAACGTGTTGTGCCGTTTCTAGAGGCTGGAATTTCGCGCACGTATACAATTGCGCTCGAGCAGCCGGAAACACCAAGAGTTTCGCCCTCGATCCCCCCTCTCCTCCTGCTGCTCGCGGAAGCGATACAACTCCCTTGAGGGGGGTCGAAAAAAATTATTTTCGTGCAATTTGCTACTACCCGCCTCAATCTCAAATCCGAAGCTTCTATATCCTCCTTCCTTAGGTTCCTGCCTTTCACGTTCCGATACGAAGAAGCAACGTGCCTCTTTTTTGCCTCATTTGGCTTTGCAGTTTTGCCACGTTGCCTCCTCAATTCGTATGCGTACTCAGAGCCCGAAGCGAACCAGACGATTTTCAAACTCCCGACGGAGGAACGAGGAGAATTGCGTTTGTCTACAGGGTGTCCGGGAAATATCTCGGAAACCGAATTCCGAAAATAAGTGACGTTTTGGAAAAATTCATAGGGCGTTTAGGAAAATTTTCCAGACATATTAATACATTGTAATAGATAAGATATTTTTCAGTATGAGAGAGCATTAAAATGAGCATCTCGGGGTTCGTACGATAACCGGAAAAATGTTTGTGATTTTATTTCAAGATGAGGATTGCTACAATTTTTGCTCGACTTAACAAATTCGTTTGGAAAAATTTATGGTAAATGCTGTGAAATTGAATGGATAGATGATTACGTTATACCGGATAAGATATTTTTGAGTGTAAGAGACAATTAGCGTGGGCGTTTTGCGATTTTTACCATAAACGTATTTTTTGTTTGTTTGAATTTTTATTCGGAGCTGACGATCATTGTTATCTTTTTTCTAGAGTTTCCAAATTCATTTTGGAAAAAAATTATGGTACATTTCGTGAATTTCAAAAGCAAACATTAATACGTTATAGCTAATGAGATATTTTTAAGTGCGAGCAGTAATTGGAATGAGTATTTCGCGATTCGTATGATGCGCGAAATTTGTTTAATGATTTTATTTGGAAATAAGAACGATTATTATCCTTTTCCAAGACTTGACAAATTCGCAGTGGCCGTATCGCTGATGGGCGAACTGCGAATTCACGAATGGAGTCGTTGGTGAATTCATCTGAATTTTAATAATGCAAAATATAATTTACACAGGCCAGAGAATAATTCCGAACAACGTGTACGTGGACGCTTACAAAATACAGATGAAGCTGACGATACGCAACGTAATACTCACGGATTACGGTAACTACAAGTGTATTTCCAACAACTCACTCGGCCACACGAACGGAATCATCAAATTATATCGTGAGTGCAATTCAAGCTACGTTTATATTTGAGCTCGTTTAGTTTAGACGATTTTAACGCGCGAATTTAGCCACCGGGCGGAGCAACTCCGCCGCTAGGTGTCTCACAGCGAGAGCGCCACTCGCGAACGGTGCGTCGCGTCCAAGGTCTATATAAAGCTTCATCAACCTACAAGGAACATCCCTCAGGTGACATCCTTCGATTTTGTTGAAATTTGGATATGTTGTCAAGCACCGAAAAGTAAGCTATACGTATTTTTTTTTATCGGCGGGAAAACGGTTTTAAGGGGTGAAACGAACCCTCGAAAAAAGGGGTGTTTTTCGTTTTTCTTCGATAACGTTATCATTCTCATCCCCAATGTATAGTGCACAAAAAAATAGATATTGTTGCTATTTGAATTTTTTTAACATCTCGTACCGTTCAAACGTTATCGACGAAAAGCGAAACGCACCCTCAAAAATGGGGATGTTTTTCGTTTTTCGTCGATAACGTTTTAACGGTACGAGATATTAAAATTTTTCAAATTGCAACAATGTTTATTTTTTTGTGCACTATACATTGGAGATGAGAACGATAACGTTATCGACGAAAAACGAAAAACACCCCTATTTTCAAGGGTTCGTTTCACCCCTTAAAACCGTTTTTCCGCCGATAAAAAAAAATACGTATCGCTTACTTTTCGGTGCTTTGTAACATATCGAAATTTCAGTAAAATCGAGGGGTGTCACCTGACCGATGTTCCTTGCTAGTGCCGTTTTCTCATTTCCTGTCTCTTACGCACCATCCCTTTATTTCTTGCGACCTTTAAATTAATGCTTAAATTATACAGTATATCGTTATAAACAAGAACATAACAATATAATCGATACATCATTTTCTTGTCAACAAACAAGACACAAATCATTATTTCCATGAATATTTAACCTTCTTAAATAACGTGAAAAAACGTAACAGTATGCGTTATTTGTTCTCGAATAGTACAAAGTCAACCAATGTAAAAAATTGGCCAGGTTCGCCATATTTCGTCGTATCGACACATAAAGAGCTTTAATAGCGGGAATCGAGCGTTAATTAACTCGGCATTTGAATTAATTCGGACTAGTCGTTTTTGTCCACTCGTCCGTTAAAACCATTGAGAGCGAGAATTTAAAAAAAAAACGGGGGAGAAAATAACTAACTTGGCAAAAAGAATAAAAATTTTCTTTTTAATGGATATACATACCGTAATTGGCCCAGTTCCATATATCTCTCGCCCGCGGCCGTTTCGCCCAATTTTTTCCTTCTTTTCTCTCTTTTTTTCACGTCGCGACCCGATTAGCTCACACGGACAAATGGTCATTCGTGCATTTGAGCTTGAAAGTCCGACTCGGCACACACGCCACGCGGATTCGTTGCTGTGGAAATTAACGGGACGTTTCGTCCTACCACATAAATCCTCTCGACTAATTTGCCAAAGTTATGCAAGGTGTTCGTTTTTTTTATTTTTCCACTATACATAGCAACGAGCACGCACACCCATATTTGTAATATTCTTTTTGGCTAATTTGAGCGTTGCAACAGCTGGTTCGTCAGCGGCTATAGCAGCAACAGCTCCGTCCTCGCAGTCGGACTGAATGGCTCATTATCATTTCAACTTTCGCATAGCCGCACTTTCGTATCGGGCATTCTAGCCCAAATCGGCCATCCCCTCTTCTAATTTAACCGAATAAATATTACGCACTGTGGATCGGCGAAACGTCATTATTTATCAGGACTCTCGGTTTTTTTCTTTCTATCGCAAACGCTGAAAACAAACCCCAACTATTTTATTGTACGGCAAAAACAACTCCGTTGACTTTATTCTATGAGAAAACAATTCTCAGAATTTAATTTTACCAAAAAAAAAACCTCAACCAAATACGACCCTCAACGATTTTTTTAATGAAAATAAAAAAAAACAAACCCGTTGTTTTTATGTTACGGGAAAGCAACCCTAATGGATTTTAATTGACGAAAAAACAAACCAAAGACAACCCTGAACAATTTTTTCTTAACGTAAAAACAATTCTAATAATATAATTTGACGAAAAATTTGATTTAACGAAAAAAAACAATTATTTCATTTTACAAAGAAAAAAACAAGCTCAATAATTTTATCCCACGGCAAAAAAATCAACGATCATTTATTTTACGGAATAACATCTCAAACGATTTTATTTAATGAAAAAAATTCGTATTTCGTACCAATCTTAGAAAGCGTGTTTGAATAATGCATGAGACAAAACGGGCATGTTTTCCGGATGAAACGATTATGTTCACCTGCAAATTTTTCATTTTTGCCTTGCTTCTTATCAAATTTTCATCAGGAGCTAAACTCCTTGTTGCTCATTTTCTTCGCTTGATCCCCGCCCTGAGAGTAGAGATGAATTACGATAAATTACGAGAGTAGAGATAAACGCACAAAGTAACGGGATTGAGGGAGGGAGGGAGAGAGAGAGGGCTGTTGCTCAGTCACGTCATTAATAAATGCTTGGTTGTTGGTAACACCTGGCGTTTGCGAGAGTCCATTCACTCCGACGGGACCTGCCGGAGCCAACACCCCCAAACCCCGACCAGGTCTCTCCCCCGCGCGAATCTTACGCCAGGAATGTATGTTATTCAAGGTACAGGCACGCAATTACATGAAGGTGCGAAGCTACCCTAACTCAAACAGGCCGTGGCCGATTGCGTGAAAATACATATTTTCGCAGCTCCAAATTTCTTCACCGGAAATGCAATGAGATCGTGAAAAACGTGCGGAATTTTAGGGAGAAAAAATATCCTCGAACAATTTGATTGTATTTCTTCATTTTTTCTATTTTTATTGTCGACAAACCAGTCGGTCGCTCTTCGAATGTTGTTTGGATTTGTTTGGATAAGGGTGATGTATTCGCCTTGATTATTTACTACCTATACTTTCACGCGCGATGTAATACATACTCAAATCGTCAACATTGCATTGTTCGCATGTCGCAGAGGTTGAACCCCAGTCAGCAGTCAGATTGCGGGCAGTCTTGGTTTACCTGCGTGTCAATAAAAAAGTAAATGCTCCATTCTTTCGTTACTGTATTTTGTTTAACGCGGTCCCCTACTTTCTCGGCTGTTTTTTACGGCTTTTTCAATAATTTTTTACGGGCAAAGCATCGAAATAATCAATCTCATTGTTTTTGCATAATCTTTATTAACATTTAAATAAGCTTTACAAATTTTTTGAAGTCAAAATATATAATACAATAAACGTTATAGTGGCCGACAGGAAGACATCAAGTAAAAGAGGTGCTTGACGGTGACCAAGATTGCGGCTGTTCTGCTTGTCTGAAATCAAAGAACCAAACGGCATTTTAATCTTCATATTGAAGACCAGCGATTGAACTAGAGTGAATTCTAAATTACAAAAATTGACTTTTATATACACTTTTGAAAATTACATTCTATTTTTTACTCATTTTTTCTTAAGTTTTTCGCTCGTACAAAAAAAACTATCGAAGCAATCATGATAATCCTAGTTCAATCGCTGGCTTATAACATATTAAAGATGCTGTATAAATTTGAACAAGATCGGTGCAGTAGTTTCTGAAATATCGTGGTCACCGTTTCGAAAAATGGTGTTTCGAGAAAAACGCGTTTGAAAGTATACCTGCTCCGTTCCAGGGCCGTAACTTGTGAACCACTTCGAATATCGAAAAATCCTTTGGCACACATTTTCTACACATGTTGTAGATGTGATTTATGAAAAAAAATCGATTTTTTCAACCCGAGAGGTTTCAACTAGAGGACCGCCTTAATCGTGAGATCCGTTCTAGTGGCAAGTTTTCCCACTCATGTCGCAAATGATTCCACAATTTCGCCTTGCGTTAGATTGATTTTCTGTCCCAACACGATCTTTCGGGTCTGGCCACAAAGGTTCAATCGGATTTAATTCGGGTGATTGCACGATGGCCAATCGAGAAGGCGTACTTTTCGACTCCGAGGAGAATTTTTTACAAGACGTGAAGTATGTTTGAGGTCGTTATCGTGTTGAAAATCCCAACCACGCGGCATTTTTTTCATTGCAAATGGGAGCATATTGTCTTGAATTTCTTCCAGCGGACCAACGTCGGCGTCAGAAAATGCTCCCTAAACTTTGACATTCCCGCCACCGTATTTTACCGGACGAATGTGATACCTCACGTTGAATCTGGTACCTTGTTGGACGTCTCACGTACTTTCCACCATCGCTTCCGAATAATTAAAATTTGGATTCATCGGAAAAAAGGACTTTCCGCCAATCCGATGCTGTCCAATACTGATATTTTTTTCTGCAAAATTTAATCTGGCCTTTTGATTCTTTCTACTGATGAGTCTATGATGAGTACTGATGAGTTTTTCCTGGATCTATAACGCACTTCCTTTTTACAATTTGGTCAACGTATTCCGTAGTTTTTCGCGGTCTACACCTTAGACTTTTGTCACACAATGGATTTGTTAATTTATATTTACGAATAATACGCTTGACCGTACTTTTTCCAATGGATAAAGTAGTCGCAACATCGCGAGAACTCTTTTCTTCTGAAGAAAGTTTTGACGCGATTCAACGGACCTCAATATTCGTGTGTTTCGCTATCGGGAAAGTAGTAATACTGATTTTTTATTGTCATGCATGCTTTGAAACTAGTATGCAAGAAAATGCAAACAAACTGTGCGCACTTTTGCACACCGACGAAACTCGCTTGACGCTTAACACAAATAATACGCCATACGAAAAAATAATATACCACGCTATAATTCATATCGTAGCTCTCTGAAAATCTGAAATAATCAACGAGTTCCAGATTTGAATGTTTTATCACTTTACTCAAAAAAATCGGGTGGCCCGAAACTTTGGGACGCCACTGTACATATTGTTTTTTCATAATACTGTACCAAATAAAACATTATTATATGCATTACGTTTATCAATGGTTTTCGATTATCCGTGGATACTTCGGTCCCACCCTGTCCGGTTAAGGGGTTACCCCCACTTGCGATTTTGAAAAAATCGATTTTTTTTATTGCATTTTTTTGAAGTGCAATTTGAAGTGCAGTTTTTTTTTGATGCCCGGAATAGATGACTCTATGTAAGTTTACAAAAAAAAATATTTTCTTCGTGTACACTGAAATTGAAACTTTAAACGCGTTTTTCTCAAAATGGCATTTCTGAAGACGGTGACCAAGATTACTCGAACACTAATGAACCGATCTTCTTGAAATTTTGCAGGCTTATTTAATACATAAAAATGTAGTCTTTAATCGTTCGATTTTTTTTTTCGAAAAAAATGGCCGTTTTATAGCCAAAAAACGGCCGTTTTTTTCGTTAAAATCGAACCGTTAACTTTGACTGTCCGCCATTTTGTGAAAAATGAATATTTTTTAAAATCCTTCGATTAAAGACTAGTTTATACTTATATTTGACTAAATCCATCCGCATTTTTTTTTCATATGATCCACTTCGCCGCAATGTTGGTCACCGCAAACCGTGTATATAAAAACATTATTTCATTGACGGCCATTTGCCACTAAACAATGTAATATTTTTCAAAAAAAAAAATTACTGAAAGTTCTTCAAGATGTGTTCTTTAAGATGGTATATTGATCGATTAAAAAAGTTTTGTAGTTTTCTTTAAAAAAATTCATGAAAAAGGCCTTTTTTTTGCGCTTCAAGTGGGGGTAACGCCTTGATAAAGGTTTCACTGTATTTCGTATAAGATTTTTTTCAATTCTTTCATTCACGTCCCGTCCTATTTATTTTGTAATTTCTCTTGGATTTGAACATTGCTTCTCAATGTTGTAAAAATTGTTCGACTGTCCATTTTGCCTTTTTTCAGCTTTATTCTCAAGTATTTGTGGGACAGGACAAATGGGCCATGAGGGGAGAATAAGAGGTGAAGCGTCCTGCAGATCGTGTCGCGGGCTCAAAAGTCGATTTATCCTATTATCCCTTGCACTGACAACGAGCGAAAAGGGAGGGTGAGAAGTTGAGAGGGAGGGAGCGGAAGTGACAGATAGAGAGAGAGAGAGAGAGAGAGAGAGAGAGAGAGAGAGAGAGAGGGTTGAGGGTGGCCTCGATTCACTCTTAAGAGTATTACACATCCGTGTCTTTGCCTGTTGGAAAACGGGCTTCTCTGATAAGGCACTAGAGAGAAGAAAACATATGAGTCCGCTTGGATCTCTCTTCCTTTCTCCCTCTCGCTCTCTTCCGTTTTTTCTCTTCCTCTCACGTCTCTGGTCGGGGCAAAAGAATACCGAATGCTGCAGAATGACGCGATAAGGATAGAGAGCGACAGCGATCCCTGTAATCCTGAGCGTTCACTCAAAGCGCAGCGGTCGTTTTTTATCCCTCTCTTTTTATCCCCGTTGGGACAAAAAAGGAACAAAGAAGAAAAAAAAACGACAAGAAGAAAGTGGCCGATCGACGCGATCGGAATGATTGGAGGAATGAAAAATGTTCTCGATTCAAAAACAAATGCACCCTCGCGCGGCCTCGAGCGACGATAAGCGGTGACGTTTCAACTGGAAATCCCTTTGCCCTATTTTACTTCGGATTGCCCAGATGAAGTATTTCGTTATGCACTTGGTGAAAGGCCAAAAAAAACACTCGACAATGTCACAATTCTTCAGTAAATAATTGCTTAGCTCGATCTTTGGTATACTTTTTAATTGGACAAATTTGGGAAATTGACTTTCCGTAGTTATAATAATATGGAAAATGAAATGTTGCATTTAATTTCACGGTACAGTTGTTGAAGTGGTCAACGGAAATTTAGTTGTTTATTTTGTTGACGATTGTTTACTTATTGTTTATCGTATCCTACGATTGTTGACTTTCCTCCAGTGTACACGTGAATTTGTGTAAATCTAGCTTTCGAAGGGATTTTGACCGATCCGGCTAGGGCCACTCGCCCATTCGCTGGATCGCCCCGAATTCGACCTGCCAAATATTGTCACATTTTCCAAGTCACACCATACACATACACCCCTTTGGTTGTCCATTTTCGCGACTTCCAGATGGCTTTTGCGGGCAGAAGGAATTTAGATATCGACTACGGGTCCAACGACATTCGCCAAGTCTGTCGAAATCCTTTTTGGCAATGAATCCCAAATGGTTAAGGCGTTACCCCCACTTGTAGCGCAAAAAAGGCCTTTTTCATGAATTTTTTAAAAGAAAACTACAAAACTTTTTTAATCGATCAATATACCATCTTAAAGAACACATCTTGAAGAACTTTCAGTAATTTTTTTATTGAAAAATATTACATTGTTTAGTGGCAAATGGCCGTCAATGAAATAATGTTTTTATATACACGGTTTGCGGTGACCAACATTGCGGCGAAGTGGATCATCTGAAAAAAAAAATGCGGATGGATTTAGTCAAATATAAGTATAAACTAGTCTTTAATCGACGGATTTTAAAAAATATTCATTTTTCACAAAATGGCGGACAGTCAAAGTTAATGGTTCGATTTTAACGAAAAAAATCGAACGATTAAAGACTACATTTTTATGTATTAAATAAGCCTGCAAAATTTCAAGAAGATCGGTTCATTGGTGTTCGAGTAATCTTGGTCACCGACTTCAGAAATGCAATTTTGAGAAAAACGCGTTTAAAGTTTCAATTTCAGTTTACACGAAGAAAATATTTTTTTTGTAAACTTACATAGAGTCATCTATTCCGGGCATCAAAAAAAACTGCACTTCAAATTGCACTTCAGAAAAATGCAATAAAAAAAAATCGATTTTTTCAAAATCGCAAGTGGGGGTAACCCCTTAAGTAGCGGCGGAGATATGATTGATTGGATAACGATTACCTCAAGCCCCCTAAAAACATTAGGGGGTCAAAGTCGTTCAAGGACATTCAAGGCCAGTATCGATTATACAAATCTAAATATCTCGGATCACTAACAAATATTTGATAGTGATCCGAGATACTTAGTTTTGTATTTCATTTTAATAGGTGTTCGAAATGACCTTGAACGACTTTGACCCCTCAACATTTTTTTATGCGGCTTGAGATGCTTCACAAGATGGTTGAAAACAAATGTACCATTCCATTTTAAAAAGTGGAGGTGACCTTCACCGTGCGTCGGCGCCTCCACCGGAATAAAAAGAATTGGTCGCATTTGATGGCCCCCTTCACACCGTACAACTTTTGTCTGGAACATTTTTTTGTGACGTCGGTAAGTACCGAGTTATTTCGGGTGGCAGAGACAAGAGGGACATCCTGTATAATAAAATGAGATAACCGTACGAGTCTAGAGGCATTCCCCAAGTCTACCAAAATCCTTTTCGGAAGCTCGAATGCAAAGTTCAATATCAATAATACTATTATTATTATTGTATACATGTGTATACTTCAAAAATTACCCGTGCGGAAAACTGATAGGGCATCCCTAATAAAAATAAGGGCCTTTCAGGGCTTTCCTAGTGCTTTCTCTAGTAGGGATTTCCACAATGGGCCCAGACTTGGCCATTATCGGGATAAACTTGTAGGGATTTCCACAATAGGCCCCGACTTGGCCATTGTGGGGATAAACCTGTAGGGATTTCCACAAAAGGACCCGACTTGGCCATTATAGGGATAAACCTGTAGGGATTTCCACAATAGCCCCAGACTTGGCCAGTATAGGGATAAACAAGTAGGGATCTCCACAATAGGCCCAGACCTGACTATTATAGCGATAAACCAGTATAAATAGCTTACGCTACATGGTTGATGGTATTTCAATTATTCAAATCAATTATATACATCGATCGAATAATATTATCGAACGCAAATTGGGAAAAAGCGGAAGGGCATTAGCAAATAAAAAATCAACGATGAACACAAATATGCAGACAAACATCAGACAGTATTTATTTATAAAATTAAAGAAACCTTTTACATAGATACAAACAATTTCTCATGGTTTCACTCATACATGGAGTAATGCTAGCGGATAAGTGTGAACAGTCCCAACCGGTTTTCTCGACATTTTTATAGCAACTAATTTCCGCTCAATACTCATCATAGGGAAAATTATTTCTTCTGAAGACTTCGCCGATATTTCCCATTCATAAACTTTTTCTGACTGTGTAGGATAAGTAAATAAATTGGTCTTTGTTTTCCAGATCTTTCCCTCAATGGAAATAGATTCTAGTGATTCAGTAGACCCATATATTTTTTTTTTCTACTACACATCCATTCCTTAGAATGGATTATTTTTTGTATTAATTTTGTCATGGCAGTTTGTCATAAAGGCTCACATGCAAATACGCAATCACATTTCTACGCGCGCACACATACATACACATGTGCTCACGCCCACACCTATGCACATGACAATTACATAAAAACAAATACGAATATACCCTGACGCATTTAACATACACGTATATCCACTGATACGGATATTTTATGGCGCTGAAATGGTTATGATGAGGCGCCGTTGAGGCATTTTCAGGGCGCTAAAACGGTTTTGATGAGGCGCCATTGAGGCAACTTATAAGGCCCCGGTCGTTGCGCCTTTAATGGCCCTTGTTTACAAAGTGTGACCGGCCGCTAACGGCCCTCATGTGGCTTCCAGATTAGGGCCCGAATAAAGTTAGGGGAATATTATTGGGGCCCGATCACAGCCCCAACTCAATTTCCGCACGGGTTGTTTATGTCGTTTATGGAGCATCGGTAAAAAAATGAATGCCACAAAGGGCTCTCCTTTTCGCATGATGCCTATTCTCCGGTAAATGGAAGTAGGTAAGCCGACGAGGAGCGACGTGTAGGAAGAACATTGGTTACGATCAGCTGTTGGATGGAAGACTGCTCAGCAGCAGCGCGGAAAGTTTGAACCCTCATGCGAAGACTTCTCATCCCCGGCCGCTTTATCATTCGTCGTGTACGACCCCGCCACTTCTCGAGTCGACGTTCTTGTGCTTCGTCTTGTCTCTGCAGCTCTCCTTTCCTCCCCGTCCGTATTCCTTCTGGATACGAGTTTCGAGCTGATCTTATTGCAATGGCAACATGTCACTCCGCCAAACGCCCGCGTAGCGCCCCAGTTACGTGTATGCGCTCCGAGCCAAAATAGATAAACTCGGAATTGACGTTTTGATATTCGGTGCAACACACACGCACGCGATATTAGTCAGCCCCCTTCACAGCTGGCCTCTAAAATGCGAACTTAATCTTGCTACGAGCTTGTTTTTTTTTGGGTTTGCATCCCAGGTAGGAATTGACGATGAAAAAAGGGCTCGCCAAGCTCTGAAACAAGGCTCACATTTTTTAATTCAGGCTGAGCACCAGCCTGATTTCAGGCCTAGCTGAACCTCTGAATGATAACGCGGTTTCAGGCTCTTGCACACAGGCTTGCCCAAAGGCTGGGAGAAAAGCCTGTACTAAGCCTGAAACGACGAAACAACAAGGCTCAAAACGAGCCTTAATGAAGCCTTCACGAGCATTTATGATCAGGCTTTTCCCAAACTCTTCCCGAGGCTATATGAGGCCTGTTTTTAGTTTTCTATATTCGACATTGGGGTAAATTTAATAAATTTGTAAAGAAATCATTTGATTTATTATATATATATTTATTATTTGTTATATTATTTGTTACAAAATATATATAAAAAATATTTTAAAAAACAATACTTTATTTTATTGCGTACTTTTATTTTCGTATACACTTTTTTGTGTACCTCATAAATATCGATAAGAGCATATGTTTAAATGTTCTGAGCTGCCTCCTTCGCTTTCGTTTTTCGTGCCTTCGCACCCGACAAATTTATTGCTAAATTTTTTTTTCATGAAAGTACAGAAAAAATATTATTTTAAACTTATTTTATTTTATCACAACCTGAAACAAGCCTGCATCCAGCCTTGATTTTTCAGCCTCAAAATTCACCGGCTGAATAAAGCTTGAAATAACCCTGAGTTTAGGCTAAGCAGCCAGTCTTGATTCCAGGCTGCTCCAAACGATGCAATGAAACCTGGGCCAGGTCTGTCTCGCTCAGGCTCGGTGAAACAAGGCTCGCACAAGCTTGTTTCCATCGTCAGCCTTTTAATTTCCTACCTGGGATGTCGCGTTCCAGCCGGCTTCACGCGACCAACTAAAATGGGGTCGACGTCTTAACATTTTCACGATGCCAACAACAAAGATCTAAACAATCCAAAGTATTTATTTTTTATTGTAAACAATTGTGTCGGGTGTGACACTATTTTCGACGCTACTTTTAACAGTTGAAGAAAACGTGTTTGAATGAAAACAAAATAGGAGTTTCCAACAAAACTAAAAATAGGTGATAAATAAGGAATACGAAAGTTATGCAAACGTTCATTAGAATCACATGAAATGCAACAAAAAACTTCGATCCAACAGAATATAAAAACTCATATATTGTAACATATTTACATGTTATAGATATTCAAGTAAATAAAAATCACCTTTCCTTTCGCTCGCATTGCACTTTTCGTCTGAATCTATTCTCAACGAAAATTTTAATCACATCGTCAAATGAAATCGAATTCGCAGTCAGATTCAATTGATAAAACTGCTCAATCGTTTACGGTATTCCTTTCACGAACCCAAATATTTTACACTTAACTGATTTTCGTCTATAATGAAGTAAAAATACATCGCAGTATACTGGTAAAATTTCAAGCCGAGTTACCGAACCTTTGACGAAAAATTACGGCCCCAAAAATGGTCTCTTTTACACCGCGCTTTATGGAGATGTCACGCTGGCCACATTTTTATCCAATAATTTATACACTAAACAACTCTAGATGCCTGATATAAACTGCTCACGGGTGTAAAAAAGTCTAAAGGTTCCGTAACGACAATAAAAACAGAGCGTTACCGAATGTTTAAAGAAAATGTCAATGTTAAAATTTGGAAAAATGTGACTAGCAGTAGAATTTTCGTAGCCGTGACGTTTAAAAAAATGTCTCAATCTACTGAATCCGCGCGAAATTTTTTATTCTAGTTTATCGTTGTGTATAATAATTCATTGTAACTTATTTTTTTACTAAGCGCAATTGTAATTTACCGACGATTCAGAAGGCCCTGCTCATGCCGCCACAAAAAACGGCCCTCCGCGAAAGGAATAATACCTTAAAGAACAAATTGTTGTCCCGGAAGAATAAGAGGGCCATAAGGTACACTAGAGTGCGAGCTGGGCGCCGCCAGTGTGAAAACGGATGAACTAGATTTGCGCGATCGTCGATAATATTTTGAGCTTTGTTGGTGCATTTATGTGAAAAATGTCACATTCCCTTTTCTCCACCATTTTTCTATCAAACCAGTTGAAACAAAGCTCAAAATGTGTGTTTTGTTCATGGTCCAGAGCCTCATGCTCTTCAAATTCAATGCGTTCGTTTGCAATTGACAATTTATTCCTTCGTAACTACATACTGTAAATTTTTTTTTTCTTCACAATTTGGGAAAACGGCGAGAACAAGGCTCTTGGTGCCACAATATTACACATATACGACAAAGTGCATCCCAATTGGTTGTATGGTTTGGGAGAAAAAAGGAACTGAAATTTCGAAGCAGTGAAGGGTTTACATGGCCTTAATGTATAAATGTGCAAAATGTCTTTCGATTCAACACTTTATTAGATATCATTTAAAATTAAAAATAAATAAATTAGATGTACTTACTTGTGCGATCTCGAAAAATCAATTAAAAATTGGCCTGTATAACTTGTAGGAGGCACTATATACACACACACAAATATATATATATATATATATATATTTCAGGTTTCAGGTCGTTTATTTAAATTTAAAAAAAAACCACGAACGATACTGCAGAACAAGGCCGGCGCTGTCTTTTGCTACCGTGTGTGTTCCCGCAGAAATTCGGCAAAGTTGATACTCCGTTTTTGGTGTCCGCGAAAAAAAATTCCGCCCTCGAAAATTTGCCTCCGTAGACTGTAGCCTAGCTAGCCCATTTATAAATCCGCCACTCATTGATTTGTCAAACCATTTCACAAAACGCAAACCTGAACGATAAGCAATCTTCAATTATTCATAGCAATAAATAGATAAGAGGTGACCGAACGGTATTAACAAAGCATATACCTACATCAACCGTGTTTTTATTAATGTGAAATATTCAACGTATTAAAAATGAATTTCTTAATTCGGAGACGCTCTTTTAAAATTTCCGGTATTCACCTGTGCATTTATTCTTGCAGAAATCGAACTATCTACGACAGTGCCACCCCCGACGACGACGACAACGACCACGACGCCAAGCCCAGTGCCCAATGTTTTTAAGGGTGAGAACGACTGACCATAGTCTTTTATTGTATTTACTTGTTTTCTCCTTCATGTTGTGCTCTTGAGGGGAGGTACCTGAATAAACGGCCAGAAAATCAGGTAAACTTAGGGAATTTTTATTTAAAAAACTAATGTTTCGATTGGATCCGGGTTTTTTTATTGGAAAATATATACACTGAGGTATGTTTAGGATTTTTTTAAAATAAATTCGTTGACTGGAAGCGATTCAAACGCGATTATCTTGAAACATAGTTTTCAAAGTCGGTGCCAGATGCATCTCGAAAACGGCTTGTCCGATTTTGTCCAAATTTGGATACAATATTCTCCGATAGTTTTTCTCGTTCGCCACGTAGGGGTTTTTCATTTGATCGAACCATTGCTTTTTTATGCAATGTGTGTGCAATCCAAAATCGTCAGAAATTGCGAACGAAAAACGAATGGTAAATTAAAACGGTCGCAATTCCGTCAAAAATGGAAATTTCAAAAAAAAAAATCCTACGTGGCGAACGAGAAAAAGTATCGAAAAATATTGTATCCAAATTTGGACAAAATCGGACAACCCATATAGGGTCGCCTGTCGTAACAAAAATGCCAGCATTCAGCCATTAAACGGTTTGCTGATAATCGGCCAATAATTCGTCGACCAGCATTGGGGTACTGTAGGCGGATGAACGGCTTGCCAGATCTATGCCAGCCATTCGTGGGCCAATACTATCGCACCGATAATATAGCGATCAGCATTGGGGTATCGTAGGCGGATGAACGGCTTGCCAGATCTATTCCAGCCACTGATGGTTTGTTTTTGGGCGTTTTGCAAATGCAGGTCGTTAAACTGTAACACGTAAAAACAAGGGACAAGGTTTCGAAAAGCATATCCTACTGATGCAACTGAAATTTTGCACCGACCTTCTTTTCAATATTTTAAGAGAACCTTTAAAAGGATATTGGCGACTAGCAATAGTTTTCGATATATCGGATATTGAAAGTTATTTATTGTACTGCGCTTCTACTATATTAAATAAACCCAAACAAAACCATCCCACATGGCAAGTGATATGCACATACGGGCGAGCACTGTTTGCCAGGAAGCAGCGCGGCCGGAGGAGTGGGGGGTATCTATGGGATATATAGATATACTCGTATGGCGTGAAATAATAAACTTTACAATGCGATGTATGGAAAACTATTGCTAGTCGTGAAAAATCCGTTAACGGTTTCTCTTAGGATAATGAGAGGAAGTTCGGTGCAAAATTTCAGCTCGATCAGAGGAGTATGCTTTTCAGAACGAACAAACGATGGGTTCTGTAAGTGTTAAAGTGGCTAAGTGGGTAGGGCGCTCGACACTAGAACGAAAGGCGCAGGTTCGATCCCGATGAAAGGTAAAAATTTGAACCATGCAGAAACTGTTTTTAATGCAATTATTCTATGTACATGGACATAAGTAAAGCACAAGAAAACAAAAAAGATACTACTAGAATTTTTATATTCATAATTCGTCAATTTTTTGTTTTTCATTTCCGACAGAAGATCCGGCAGCCGTTGCTGGGCCAATATGGGCGTATGATAGTTGGCCCAGTCTTAGCAGCCATTCATGGTTTACCATTACCAACCATGCTTGGTGCGGATCTGGCCCGTTTATCCAGCCATTACCGCGCCATCGTTTGTTCTCTGGCAACCAGTCGTGGGCCATTACTGTGCCGATTGTAAAACCCTATTTGGGAAGCCGTTTTCGAGATACATCTGGCGACGACTTTGAAAGCTATGTTTCGAGATAATCGCTTTTGAATCGCTCCCAGTTAATTAATTTATTTTTAAAAATTCTTAAACATACCTCAATGTACATATTTTCCAATAAAAAAAACCCGGATTCAATCGAAACATTAGTTTTTGAGATAATAATTCGCGAAGTTTACCTGTTTTTCTGGTCGTTTACTCAGGTACCTCCCCATAATCTTTGTTTGCCTAAAATTCTTAACGGGTTACCCCCACTTGTAGCGCAAAAAAGGCCTTTATCATGAATTTTTTTAAAGAAAACTACAAAACTTTTTTAATCGATCAATATACCATCTTAAAGAACACATCTTGAAGAACTTTCAGTAATTTTTTTATTGAAAAATATTACATTGTTTAGTGGCAAATGGCCGTCAATGAAATAATGTTTTTATATACACGGTTTGCGGTGACCAACATTGCGGCGAAGTGGATCATCTGAAAAAAAAATGCGGATGGATTTAGTCAAATATAAGTATAAACTAGTCTTTAGTCTAAGGATTTTAAAAAATATTCATTTTTCACAAAATGGCGGACAGTCAAAGTTAACGGTTCGATTTTAACGAAAAAAACGGCCGTTTTTTGGCTATAAAACGGCCATTTTTTTCGAAAAAAAAAATCGAACGATTAAAGACTACATTTTTATGTATTAAACAAGCTTGCAAAATTTCAAGAAGATCGGTTCATTAGTGTTCGAGTAATCTTGGTCACCGACTTCAGAAATGCCATTTTGAGAAAAACGCGTTTAAAGTTTCAATTTCAGTTTACACGAAGAAAATATTTTTTTCTGTAAACTTACATAGAGTCATCTATTCCGGGCATAAAAAAAACTGCACTTCAAATTGCACTTCAAAAAAATGCAATGAAAAAAATCGACTTTTTCAAAATCGCAAGTGGGGGTAACCCCTTAACGAAGCTTCGCATTATTGAGATGGAGGTAGACTGAAAATGGAGTCCGTTACTTACACGCTTAACGAATAATGTAAATAATGTCGGTAAATGGTACACATCAATTGGGAACGAGAAAAGAGATGCGCCATTGCGATGTTCCCTCAAACCCGGGCAACGTTTATAAAGGAATAAAGGGGGCAAATGATGGGAGCAAGCTTCCATTCGAATGATGATCAAAACAAGTCTTCTTTGACCCGTTACAGGTGATAAGAGGCCGAGATCCCGGCAGAAAAGCGTCGCGAGTCTCGCGCCGAGCTCGAACGAGATCATTGACGCCTCGCAGTCCACCGTTGATCGGAAAGGTAAAGAAAGAAAAAAAGTAGCCAGCCGAGCCGGATCGACGATATTGAAGAAAAGTCGAAAATAAAACGATTTTTCTACTTTACTTTTGGGTTTTAAGGGGAGGGTAGGGTTTTCAGCGTGAAAAAAACACCTTTTTGCGAATTTTTTTCATCCATATGGATAGAGTAAATTTATTGAAACCTTTTGTACATGAGTGTCATTTCAAGAACATTCCGTGAAATTTGTACGCGAAAATATCCACAAACAAGCCGGTGACAAAGCTTTTCCAAGAACGCCTTTGGAAAAACAAGATTGGCGGTGTTCACTGTACCTCAATTAGAAATTATTTGTAACCAAGTACCATCAAAATTTAGTCTATCATCAAATCCTCCGCCCAACGGTCTTTGATAATTTTTTTTTTCATTTCTAAATTTTTGGTGGTCATGTAAAGTGAAAAGTGCTATTTTTCACGAAAAATTTCGCCATTTTGGGGGTGGAAAACCCCCTCAATGTAAAAATAATCTCGAACTAACCGTTGGAGGAGGTATTTTATGTGTAGAAAGTGTGTACCAAGTTTGAAATAAATCGGTCATGTAGTTTTCAAATGGCAGTGAACGCAGACTTTGAAAAGTGGTTTCGAAAAAAACGCGATTGAAGTTTAGAGAAGTCGGAGCTATAGTGTTAGAGGAGCGGGACTGAATAGCCAATAACTTCGAGAGTTTTTCTCCGATTGACTTGAAATTTTGGGATTATATTCTTGAAATGTTTAACTATAAGAAAAGACAAAAAACTCCTCCACTTAAGGCGTTACCCCCACTTGTAGCGCAAAAAAGGCCTTTTTCATGAATTAAAAAAAAACTACAAAACTTTTTTAATCGATCAATATACCATCTTAAAGAACACATCTTGAAGAACATTCAGTAATTTTTTTATTGAAAAATATTACATTGTTTAGTGGCAAATGGCCGTCAATGAAATAATGTTTTTATATACACGGTTTGCGGTGACCAACATTGCGGCGAAGTGGATCATCTGAAAAAAAATACGGATGGATTTAGTCAAATATAAGTATAAACTAATCTTTAATCGAAGGATTTTAAAAAATATTCATTTTTCACAAAATGGCGGACAGTCAAAGTTAATGGTTCGATTTTAACGAAAAAAACGGCCGTTTTTTGGCTATAAAACGGCCATTTTTTTCGAAAAAAAAAATCGAACGATTAAAGACTACATTTTTATGTATTAAATAAGCCTGCAAGATTTCAAGAAGATCGGTTCATTAGTGTTCGAGTAATCTTGGTCACCGACTTCAGAAATGCCATTTTGAGAAAAACGCGTTTAAAGTTTCAATTTCAGTTTACACGAAGAAAATATTTTTTTTTGTCAACTTACATAGAGTCATCTAGTCCGGGCATCCAAAAAAAACTGCACTTCAAATTGCACTTCAAAAAAATGCAATAAAAAAATCCATTTTTTCATAATCGCAAGTGGGGGTAACCCCTTAATGATTGTAATATCCGAAGCAATTTGTCTCACGATGAGTTCTTTTTTGTTGTTGTTTTTTTTTTCTCGGCGTATCGCAGACGCTGGGCTGCGATCGCGGTCGAAGGACGGTGAGGGTGGACGAGCCTCGGCCTCGGCAGTCAGCAATGCCGATCGTAACGCTCGCGAAAACAACAACGAGGAGGGTAACAAAAATGAGCGACGGGACGAGGCACATCGAACCGACAAAACGGCCCAGTCCATGTCCTCGATCAGCACGAGCCCTCTGTCAATTGTCAACACGAATGTTATCGCAAGCTTTGTCGTTATACTTCTAACCGCATTGTCGTAGTAATTCAACCTTGTTATTGTTTATTGTTTCTTCCTCCTGCTCACCCTCCACATTACGACGAAATTCTTCTCCAATTGAGCCCGTTTTTTCTCCTCTTCTTCTTCTTTTTTTTTTCTCCATACTCGAAGAGGCAAATCGACTCTTTTTTATCTTTCTCTTTTATCTTTTATTTAATTCCTCGCATCTTGTTTCCATATCGCGCCAACTATGACATTCCTGGGACATGTACGCACTGCATCTTTTGATACAAGTTCTATTGTACATCTATCGATGTTCAATTATGCATTTTCGTGCATTGGCAAAAACAATTGTTGTACAATTATTTCGATACGGTGACGACAGAAATAATTGTTCTTACCATTTTAAATAATAACGATTCGTAATATTATATCTGTATAAATTAAATTTTATTCATTATATGCATTTTATGCATTCATTATATGCATTATATAAATTTTATTCATTATATGCATATGCCCCATTTGTATTCATTATATGCATTGTTGATGATGAATAATTGAAATTCATTACAATTATAAAAGTATCACTTGCGTCGCGTTTATAGAGCCTCTTCATTGATCTCGCAAGATCGCTGGTAGTT